>JAPDLB010000057.1:0-286893 GCA_027569935.1 Clonostachys sp. G952
AAATATCTATTTTAATTAGTATTATTAGGTAGAAGAGAATTAAATAGAATAGAATTATTAGAAAGTTTATTAGATAGAAAAGTTAAATTAAATAAAATTAATTTAATAGTATCTAGTATTATAATAGATTAGTTAGTTATTACTATAGAATCTTTAAGAGAAAAGTAATAGCTAATTATAAAGTTACTATATACTAATTCTAAGATTAAATCTTATATTATATAGGGATTTAAACTTTATATTATTTTTAGTTATATTTAGATTAGAATATTAATCTTATTAGATTAGATTTAGTATTAGTATATTAGAGTTTATTTTAATTTAATTTAAAATTATACTTATTTAGAAATAAAAAAAAGTTAATTATATAAAGTAATTAATTAATTTATCTCTATAAATATAATATATATTTACTATTATAGAAGGTTTTATTAAAAATAATATAAATTTAATATTAATCTAATATCTATTTATATATAGTTATTTATACTATATAATACTAAATAGACTATATAATAATATAATAAATTAAGTAGATATAATTACTAGATCTATAATATTAAAAGCAGCTTTATTATTATAAATAAGCTCTTAACTAATTAGAAGAGTATATAATAAATATAATTAATAAATAGCTATATTAGATTACTTTAAATAATAATTATTATTATTTTAAAAATCTTATTAGAAGTATTAATTAGATTCTAAAAGATTAGAATATTTATATTAGATATTATAGCTATAAGCTTTAAGTTAGAAAGGGAAAATAGTTATTACTATTAGATAATAAGCTTTCCCTCTTAGAGGCTATAGCTATAACTGGATTATTTATATATCTAGCTATATAAATAGCTCTTATTATTAGAGTTTTTAAAATATTAATATCTATACTTAGGCTAAAAGTATAATATTTTAACTTTATCTTATAGTATTAAAAGTTTAAATATAGACTACTAATTATATTCTTAAAAATATATATATTAGATTATATATTATCTAATCTTAGAATATATTATTATTTATAGTAAAACTAATAGAAAAAATAAATAAATTATAAATTATATCTAATCTTAGGATAATCTTATTTATAGCTAAAAAAAAAAAAAAAAATAAATAAAAAAAAAAAATATTAATTTTAGAATAATTTTACTTTTAGCTAAAAAAAAAATAAAAAAATTATAATAAATACTATAATCTTTAGCTAAACTAGATCTAGATAACTTATATAATAGCTCTAAGAGCTAAAGGGTTTATAATATATAGATATCTCAGGCTAGATTTAAACTAGTAATCTTAGTTAAGCAGGCTTATACTCTAAAACTAACCTCAGACTTGGATTAATCTCTCTCAAGACCTTCTGTAGTATACTAACCAATTACACCACTGGGGTAAGTCAGCCTTATTATACCTCCAGGATCATAAAGTTTAAGTGAGTAAATCCTGTTTAAATACAGATGCCTATACATTTGGTACTCCCCCCCGAGGGGCGGCATGAGTCCCATGGGTTATCGTAACAATATTTCCCCTCGGGGCATGAAGTGCCGGCAGTTCCACCACAAACTGGGTAGGCAGAATGATCATTTGGAATACATATTCCAGCGTTCGAGTTTTTCTGGGCCTTCTTACGCCTTCGCGGATCATCACCGCATCCAAATTCCCGTGGACAACCTCCGATATGGGGCCCGCATAAAGGGTAATCATTTTTAAACCAGCAGCGGCCGGGGCATAGGTTGAGATTTTTGCAGTTTGGGCCAAGAGGGACACATCGGGCATCGGCCGCACAGAATTTCCTGAGACCGCAAAGCATGCCGGTTGCTTGACTTGTCCCAGTGTCGAGCATAGCAAACCCGACCAGATAGGCCGTGGCAGCCTTCATATCGTGATTGATGAGTTGGGTGTGTTGGGTGTGGTGGTGCTAGGTTTGTCACATTGGGTTGGACGTTTGAGAGGTTGGGAAGCAAGAATTCAGGGGTAGTGTGTCTACCACAAATATATACACGTGAATGGATTCTCCACCTCAGCGCGGTATGCGTTTGCTGTCAACGCTAATTAAACTAGCTAAAGAATAGTATGAACTAGTTTCGTTAGCCTTTTGGCTGGGTGATATTGAGATCTTATCTTGAATTGATAAGACTATTCTTAACCTAGTATTTTTTCATCTACGTCGAGCCTTTTCTGCGTGACTGATAGATTCTCTCTATAGCAAGCTTAGACATATCAACAGCCTGTCATAGACCTCGGTGCCTCTAGTTGCGAAGGGTTACATCATACTGTGGCTCCATGGGACACTTTGGTACATTTCTTTTGATAGCCGAAGTATGGCTTTAAACCATAGAGTTACGTTCTGGATATCTACGCATATGAGTAACAAGGGATGAGGCCAAGTAGAAGATTTGAAAATGGGTCCACCAAGGCAATTCAGACTTTATCTCTCCCCTTCATCTAGTTTTACGTGTTGCCCTAGATCTTGGTGAGAGCAAATGAAAGGTATATTACACGAAAGATTCCTCAATGCAGATACAACATGAAACTGTGGTTCGATTGGATATCCTGCGGCTGATATGAATGTGTGAGATGACAATACAGAGCTGGTAACAACCCAATGGCGTAGTTACAGGCATAAGAAATAACTTACTATACTCTGGATAATAGAATCTCATTTATGCCGGCCTCGAGTAGCATGAAATAGTGCATTTATCAACATGAAGTTCACAGCCCTTCTTGCATCGACCACCTTCGCACTTGGCTCTGTAACATTCGCACAAGCCGCCAAGTCGTTCTCTGCTGCTAAGTTAACAGAAACTCGATAGACAACTTTACTCGAAGGCCTTCAGAGTGCTGGAGTCAAGGCCTTTCGCGTTTGATTCGGTAAGATGCTTAAGAGCTGTAAGAGGCAAAAGCACCCCAACTAAAAATAGATTAATACAAACGAAAATGATTATTATGCAGGTATAGGCCTTCCGATGGTTGTAATACAACATAAGATCCTTGACTGCTAATTGAAGCAGCCATCCACAAGGGATAAATGGTATTTGGACAACCCACCTTCAATTGGTGCGCTTTTCTTCTGCAGTAATACCAAAGCTCGGAAGATGGTACTAAATATTATCAAAAGTGTCTGAAACATTTAGTTACCAATACACTTCAATATTATTCATCATGCTCCTAGCAAGTCCGTGCTCCAAATTCTCAACCCAATCCAGCTTCCAGCTACGATTGCCAGCTTGGGGATACGTTTTTGTAATGTCTGACTGCAAGTCAACACGGGGATCTTCTCGTTAATATGCTGGAGGACAATTCAACATTATACTATATGGAAAGCCCCAACTCGAGACATGCAACATTGACCCCAATTCATCATTTCTTGGGGCGCTACTGGCCTCCTCGGTATCACTGAGACAAACGAGGATATTTTCTTTTTGCTATGCATGACTTTGAAAAGTGTATTACACCAATACCAGGCACCGGGGCCATGTGGGAGGTGAAATTCGCCAGAAAGAACAGTAGAGAGATCAAGGTTCGCAGGGTGACTGATTTACCAAACATTGGTATGATGAACGGCGTGACTTTTGTCCCGGCTTGTGGTAGTTCTGGGAGTGGAAAGCAAGAGGAGATGGCTGTCCTTGTTGCTAACTCCTACAATGGCCAGCTTGTTCGGGTGCACTTCGTGACTGCCACAATGGGGTGGTTCTCGATGTTCCTGAGCTGCGTACTCGCTCAAATGCCACATTTCTAATTGGAGTCAATGGCATTAAGGTTTACAGTGGTCATGTCTCCTGATCGGTTTGCGAGCGTTCGGCGATGAACAAATTGCTATCGACAGAAATGGAGATCCGCTCAAGAGCGACACAGTCTCAACCATTGCTTCAATCGCTAAAATTAAAAGTACAAACAACTTCGTCTCTAATCAGGAAGGTAACATTTAGGGTATGGGGAATTTGGACAACAACGCCTTCATGTTAGTTCGAGGGACCGACTCTCACAACGAATACAACACATATCAATCCGTTACTGGTGGGATTGGCTCACTCCTTCTTTTAGGCTGCATAGCATCCACCTGAGGTAGGGGCAAGAGCGGGACCAACATTGTATAGGTCACAACGAACATTGGGATGGCCTCTCCGGTCAATGGGACTATTGTCGAGCCTGCTAAAGTAACTGCCATCGACACTTCTCAATTTGTTATCTAGGGTGAATGAATCGGGTCAAAATCCGGATCCCCTCAACATCTAGACATTAGCCTGGAAGTAAACATCCTATATTAAATGCTGCACATTGTGTAAAGAGCTTTCGGCTTCCATTGACTGATCATTCCTGAAGATTCATATATATCCTTATCCCCGAAATTCAACTCTATCATGGGAAAGGCGGAGTTATATATGACCGATGTTCTATAAATATAGTGGTGCTTAGAAATACACATTTGAGATAGGTAGCCATTAACTTGTCCAGCATGTTAAGCCTAGTTTTTCGTAGAAATATCTAAAGATGGAGCCCGGGATCTTAGGACATCTTAGGAACATGAATCTCCGCAATTGTCCACACAGACCCATCACTATTGCTGGAGAGACCAGAATAAGTAGCTCCTTGCGAAGTCGCAATAGTTTTTCCAAAGCTCTTGTCAGGCCCTGCAAGTGTGATTTCGGTGTTGATATAGCGCTGATCGGCAATAGTCGGGGTGCACCCGTTGTTGCACTCAGTGCCAGTGCCGTAGCCTCGCATATAAGGGCCGGACTTGTACTCATAGGAACTGAGTTGAGCACCCGTGTCGGCATCAGTGACATCCTGTCTCCAGGTATCATTGTCTTCAAGAAGCGTATACACAATCTTGACTTTCTGGTCGCCGCTCACGGCACTGGCTGAGCCATCAAGCTGCCCGAACGAGCCGAAGATGGAGGCACGGACGCACCACTGGCCGGTCTTGGCTCCGCACCAGGAATTATCAGCCCAGGACTCGAGAGTGGTCTGGATCAAGTCTCCGGTGCCGTTTGACATGCCTGGCCAGAGGAAGAGGACACCATTTTGGGTGGAGGGTGCGGTTCCCGGAATGATTGTGGTAACAGCCTTCTTGATCGTGGAGGTTGTAGGACCGAGCGACACGGCACCACCCCAACTGTCCCGGGGAGCAAGTTCTGGACCGAAGTGCGGCAGACCTTGGGAAGTGCCAAAGAGCACGGCCCCGGAAACTACTAAGGAAGAGAGAAACTTCATGGCTATGATTATCGGGTTTTTGGAATGAAGATGGTATTACTTTGTGAATACACTGTAACTTGTAGTATAAACTGATGTAGGATGGGCGAGAATGAGGAGCAATCGAAGACGAGGGCGCCGGTGTAGCTATATATTCGTGTCAAAACCTGAAACTGTGAACCTGTAACAGCCCTCCCAAAAGCTTTGAAGCTAGAAGCAGGTAGATGCCATCGCGATCCCAGCCATATGGACTAGTACACACAGTCCTCTTAGAAACATGTGGTCTAGAACCTAAATCCCAGCCCGATTTTTTGTTACAAGCATCATTCGGGGTTTGTTCCGTGCTGTTCCAAACTGGATCTCGGAGGGGGAAAACCGTTCCCTTTCTGGGATAGAGATCCACAATGCTGGCATCTTGTATCAGGTTTGCCCATTTTAAATTACAGGAAACTGATGCAGATCTGTAACGAGCGAATGAACATATCTCTTAAAGAGTCTGGTCCCATGCGGCAGAAGGTTTGCCGGATGCACGGCACTGGATAGCGTATATTCATTCCACATGCGGACGAAAAAAAGTTTCATGCGATATGCCCATTGACGTAGACCCATGTGGATAGCAGTGTGCAACTGGCCGACTACCGGGTCACAGCTTTCAGGTCCCTGTCGGCTAACGGCAATTGTTCCATATCATAGCCAGATTATGAACCATTGTGACGGCTCACTCGGTATTCTGTAAGTAGAATATGGTTGTTTCGTGTCAGAGTTCAGCCTCAACTGATAGCTCCTTCATGGTTGCTTCCAGGAACAATCCTTTTCACCTCGTATAGCTGTGGGGATTCCCACGAACATGCGGGGCTACTGCTCGTCCTATCCCGATCTTGATGAGTATCAATGATGGCGAGCTGGGTAACAACTTGCTTCTGGTAAGGGGTACTAGACTGAAAATCCCAGACTGGTCTTGATTAGTGTTTATCTCGCCTCGGACAGGAAGTGATACAACCTCTAATCCGGATGCGTTTCCATCGGTAGCCAAAAATGCTTTTGGCTTCGAGTATCTTGAGCAGTTGCCCTTTACCGCGGTTGTAACATCAACAATTAGGGTAGGAGATTACCAAGATAAATCTATGGCCTCCTAACACTATGCAATTTCGGTGTATTGGCTCAAGACAGCCTCAGCGAATCGAGCGTAGCTGTAACCTAGATCCATTAATTACAGTTTTGTTTGATAGAATGGCCCATGGGAGGCGGTATACATAGTTACGCTCAAGAAGGGCATGCTTAGCTTGTGCACGTCAATCTTGATTATGGGATCTTTTTTTGAGTCAATAAGAAAAGCTACACGGTAGATAAAGCTGCGAGGGTGTATGGTGTTCTTCATTTTTGTATCATAATTCTGACACAACATGTAGCTAGGTATTGTGAATCCTAAACGTTCTCCCCTTTCAACCATGAAGACCCTGTGTTCGCCGCCGAATGAGCAACCGCCTTTGATTCTCCTTTTCTGTGTTAAATCAGCAAATCAGTTCCATATCCGAGGAATTGTTGTGTTAATTATTCACCTTGGCTGTATGGTGTAAATTCGTCTAGTCCGCGTCCAGATGGAACGGTCGGCAGCACAGGAACTTTCCTGTCTGTCACTACCTCAAGAAGAGCTGGGCCTCGCGTTTCCAAGAGCCAGGCGAGACTCTCATCTAATACTTGAGGATTAGAGACACGGCGGGCTTTCACATGCATGGACTCAGCTAATTTCACGAAGTCGGGATTCTCGTGATGCGCATGTGCATAGCGATCCTCGTAGTAGGCATTCTGTAGCTGCGTGACCATGCCCTGCTCATCGTTGTTTAGCAGCAGGATCTTCACGCCGACATTGAATTGAGCCGCTGTTGATAACTCGGTCAAGGTCATGCTGAATGACGCATCACCGTCAATGTCAATCACCAGTGCGTTTGGATGTGCAACCTTGGCACCGATAGCCGCTGGTAAGCCAAATCCCATCGTACCCAATCCGCCTGAGGTGATCATTGAGCGCGGTTTCCTCCACCTAAAATGTTGGGCAGCCCACATTTGATGTTGCCCAACACCGGTTGTGATAAATACGTCCCCCCTTCGATTCTCGACTAGGTGATTCAGTCGTTCGACGACAACCTGCGGCTTGATCAATTCGGGTCGGCTATTCCGATCGAAGTCTGATATTGGCCAGATACTCTTCCATTCTTGAATAGCAGATAGCCAGTCTTTACGTGATGCGTCGAGGGGATCAACTGCTCGAAGCAGGGGCAGCAGGAGTCTTATATTAGTTGACACATCCCCTTCGACAGCCTCAGTAGCGTTAACCACCTTATTAATATTCTTTGGTAGTATCTCAAAGTGCACGATACCGCCTCGTCCTTCTTTGTCGGCAGTGAACGCAGCCGGGGCAAACTTCGATACGTTCATGGTGACGCGGTCGTCAAAACGAGCACCAAGGGCCAAAATCAGATCAGCCTTTTGGACCGCCATGTTGGCGTAAGCGGTTCCGTGTAGCCCGAGCATATGAAGGGCTTTGTCATCGAGCTCATCGAAAGCGCCGAGCCCCTGAAGCGATGTTGTCACAGGGATAGAGCACTTATTTGCTAGTTCCTTCAGTAACTCTGGGCCGTTTTCTGACAGAATGGTTCCTTGTCCAGCATATATGACAGGCTTACGAGCTAGATTGACTAGCCTGGCTACTCGGTTGAGAGTCCTTTCGAGTTCTTTGCTCTGATTGTCGGCCACTCTAGCATGGCATTGGACGTGACGACGGGATGGCAGCATGGATCTCGTAGAGACAGGTCTTTGGAGCATACTTACCATAATATCACTTGGTAAGGAGACTAGAACCGGGCCGGGCCTACCCGAAGTGGCAACATCGAAAGCTTCAGTGATACGCTGGGGAAGCTCGTCAATTTCATTGACCGTCACAGCCCATTTCGAACAAGCCCCGCAGATCCCCACGGAATCAGACTCCTGGAACGCGTCAGTGCCAATAGCCCTTGTTGGAACCTGGCCGCAGAAGACTACGATCGGAGTGCCGTCGGATAGAGCGTCCTGCATGGGTGTTACCATGTTCGTCACCCCAGGGCCAGATGTAACAAGCACGACGCCTGGTTTTCCGGTAGCTCGCGCATATCCTTGTGCCATATGCCCAGCACCTTGTTCGTGTTTGGGCAGAACGAAATCAAAGTGGCTTGACTCGTATATGGCATCAAAAACCGGAAGAATGGCACCCCCAGGGTATCCAACTATCTTGGGTCAGTTGACGGTGGTGACGTGGTAGGGGATCCGACTCACATATATGTTTCACGCCATGTCGTTTCATCATTTCGTGGAATATTTGACCCCCTTTTAACCCAACCAGTCTTTTGCACTTTGTCAAGGCTGTCCACTGGCTCGAGGAGTTTGGGTTGCCTTACGAATCGTCATACTTGCTCTCTCTTGTGGCACGCGCTATTTCCCACGATGGGTTTCGTGCGCCAGAGGTAGCCAAACTCATGGTTCCCTTTGTGTCAATGCTACTCAACATGTAGAAGTTAGATATATTCGTTAACTTTGGTAATGCTCTCAAAAGGGGCACAGCAACAATGGAGACAGCTGGTGATGGCCTGCTTCTCTGCATTGAGAATGAAAACGTACGAAGCTCCTAGGGACGTTCCGGGATCGGATCGATAGGTTTTCTGATAGGGAGCCAAGCTGTTGGCGTAACGTAACTGGTTGGGACTCAGAGCCCGAAGCATAGAAGCCCGGCGTATGGTGGCGCCACGATGAAGCATTTTGTAAAAGCGGAGGGAACTACTCGATAGCTGGTATAACGTGACACATCGGAGGTATTGCACCCTTAATATTGGTCAAGGAATGGCACTTATAAGTGCTTCTATTGACAAAAAAACTTGGGAACGGTCATGACTCAATTGCGACCTCGGGGGCTTGCATATGCACATATTATTAGCCTGGGGATAACCCGGCGGTAAGCTTCATCCCCCGGTGACTAACATAAGCATCTGTGATGCACTACAAGAGGTAAAAGAATGATAACAACCATCTATACCTTCATAAGTTCTCTCCGCAATCGGCCATCACTATATGCGGTGGGATGCTTGGTTTAAAGTATCATCCAGGGGCAAGGATCGCTCTATTTTGGATGTACCTAGGTGCGAAGACGTCCCATAGGCTTCTGGTGCAATTTGAGATTCGATGTAGTAGCTGCCATACGTCAATTAGCCAAGGACAATGAATAGCTTCATCTATTCCCTTTCTGGTGTGAACAGATTGCTTGTCATGCTTCGTGTGATTATCCAATTCAACTAGCTTCTGCAACATCATGATATAAGGAATTTTCCAATTTGCTTTCTCAACGCCTTTCTATGAAATCAATCCGGTAGAATTTTTTACTATGCTACCCTTTACAATGGCTTTTTGGTTTGTGATGGTGGATATAGCCATGGGCTCTCTCTGAGGCATCCAGTTCTTGGCAATACCTAGTTTATTTACATTATCCTGTCAGGCACAGCCATATACATGTAGTGACTCGTTTGGTATTCTTGCCATAAATACTCTAATGTCTATCATACTCTATCTCGCGAATGAGTTGTAAAGGCATCATATGCTTCAGAATTCGCGCAATCGATGCCCGCGGGCCCAGCTGGTATGGTCAGTCGGATTTCTTGGGCACGTTAAACGGCGAGTCTCTCCCAATGTACAAGAAACCGTCATAAATGCATGCACCTATGAGTCCGCCCACAATGGCGCCGGCCCATGGGGCCCATAGCCAGTACATGTGATGGTGTGTGAATACCTCAGGTCCATATCCAACCATGGCCAAGGCAATACGGGGCCCTGTGTCTCGTGCCCCGTTCATGGCGTAGCCAGTATTGATCCCCAGTGCCGAGCCTATGGCGAGGAGTGTCAGGAACATGGCAAATGGCTGTGTCCCTTTGGGTGGTGCAAGGTTGCTCTTGTCCGCAAGGGCAAAAACAACGGCCACTAAGGTTGCTGATGCCAGGACTTCGGTATAGAAGGCGCCGAGGTACGGCAAATGCGGTGCAGGGAGAGTGAAGAATAAACCGGCCGTGGCATGCGGGCCGGTGATGGTGCGGACGTCAGAGCCGCCCTCATACGCAGAGATGCTTGTTACGTAGTTGAAGTAAATGGCGAGACTGCCGGTGGTTGCGCCAGCTACTTGGGCGATGATGAAACTGGGCACCTTGCGCAGGGGAAAGCCACGGAAAAGGGCGAGGGCAAGAGTAACTGTTGGATTACAATGCCCTCCGGATACACCGCCGGCCATCCAGACAGCAAGGGCTACTCCCGCGGCCCAAGCAAGACGGCATTGCAGAAAGTCACCAGCATTGCCTCGAATGTCGGATGAGTGGTAGTTCAGCCGCACCTGGCACTCAACACCGGCTCCAAAGAGCAGGATCAAGAATGTGCCCCAGAATTCTCTGTCGATTCATTAGTCCTGGTACGGATCGAGGAGATTTGGCCACGCACGCAAATTCCTCACGCCAAGCATGGCGGAATTGGGCCCAAGCATTTGGTGGCTCATCGCTCAGGGCCCAGTTAGGCTTGTGCAGGCGAGTCTCATGAGTTGCAGCAACGGGAGCCGCGGGCAGGACTGGTTCGACCTCGTCATGGTGCGGATGGACTTCATTCACAGATGCTGTCTTGACAAGGGGGCCTCCGATCGACCACGACGGCAATCGGAAACTGCTGGCGCGGCGACGTTGTTGAGACAGAAGCGGCTGACTGGGATCATCGGTGTCCATTCTACGGTGTTTGCCTTCACTGGCTTGCCTTGGTTCGTGAAAGGAGAGGGTGTTGAAGAGCGAAGACGCAAGCGAGGAAAGGCGGTAGAGACTGTTTTTGATCACTCCTTCACACCTCCTTATTTCACCATACGCAAGTGATGTCATGGCACGGACCATTAACCCACATGGCTGAACAAATCAATCTTTATGCAACGATGGAGGATTAAATGGATAACGGCCTTGTCTAGCATCATCGCCTGGGCGAATGAAAGCGCAATCGTGGACCCACGGGTTCCGTAGATTGACGCTCGTTCACTCCACAACCAACCACCAGCATGCATGAATGAATAAATGGCTGTGATGATAAGCAAAAGAGGGTCGGCCAGTCGATCACGGGAGGTGGACAAGTTGGGTAAGCCGAAACCGCTCTGTTATCAGTGCGAAAGTGCGACAGGCGATCATTGGGCATAGTTTCAGACACGATCCATCCATCATGGCAGGTTGCTGACGTAGAAGATGGCAAGCTATGATTATTGACGAAGAACTCTTGCAAAGTAGTCTCGATATGCAGTGCATATATATTCGCTTGAGACTATCAATGATCGGTCCATAAGTGATATTTGATAGGCCGAGAGATATTGAGGTGCCTCCAGCACCTTGCCACAAATATTTCAGATTCAAGAAAGAAAGAAAGAAAATGAAATGAGTAACAGTCATGGAATCTCTATCAATTCCCATTCAAACGAGGACGGTGTAACCCCGAGATTAGAGCGTGATGACGAGTTTTCTTCCACTAACCCCAGCTTTGCTACGGTTCAACCCCTCCTGTATGAACTCAAGGCCATGGCCAATAACCTCTGGCTGAGGCAAGCACTTCAACTGTCCACCTTCCAACGCAGGCGTGACATACTCCTCCCAGACCGGCTGAGCTATGTCATTGACGGCAAATATCATGCCTGCATTGACGTTTTCCGGGACCTTTTCCGTTGGCGGAGGGTGAGTGCAGGCGAGATGACCACCTCCCAGCCTGGAGAGAATTTCCAGATCGTGAACGTAGGTATCCGGAGTTGAGATAGCATCAAATATGCCAACGGGAGGGCTTAGTGCTGTGGCAGCCTCAACTACCTTCTCAACAAGCTTGGAGTCTCGGTAATCGAACACAGCAGAAGCGCCAGAGGTTCGACATAACTCAAAGTTTTGCGGGCTGGAAATTGCAACTACATCGAGTCCGCTTGCCACAGCCAGCTGCGTAGCCATGCTCCCAGAGGAGGAGGAACCACCGTACACGATGATTGACTTCCCAAGGCGAGCTGGAGTCAGTTTGGGATGAGGAAGGCCAAGAGCTGGTGTCGACACTCCGGGCATTGCCTCCCCTGGATCTTTTAGCATTAGAGCGCAGATACCTGCCTCGAGTGCGAGAGGCAAAACAGCGCCAGATTCGAAAGAGATGGAATCGGGCAGGATTGATGCCTTGGCAGCGGGAGCAACACAGTAATGGGCAAATGCGGCATCCTGAGGCTTTCCAGTAACAAGATTGATCGTGTGACTATTGCCGTGGGATAGTTCCAAGTCAGTAAACAAGTTCAGCCAACCACTGTCGTAATGAATTTTCCAGCTCAACTCACGCAGTTACACGGTCACCAGGTTTGAACCTAGATACTTCAGCACCAACTTGGTACACTTCCCCAGCCACATCACAACCAAAGATTGATGGCCACTCCTTGATGAAAACGCCCCAATCCTGCATGTGCCAGTCCAGTGGGTTAATTGCAACTGATCGGCCCCTGATGACGATTTCTCCTGGTCCTGGAGATGGCATCGGAGCGTCACCAACTCGAAGGTTGGTTCCCTTGGCATCGATCCAGGCGGCCTTGTTAACGGGCATTTTGTTCAAGGATTAGGAAAGACTTTGGAGTCAATTGAGATGATATTTAGTTGATATAAGCTGATGATGGAAAGTTTCAACAGATCCAGGTGGCATGGTGATCTATAGGTTTTTATAGATCGTTCATGATCTGCTCGATAAAATTCTCTCTCATTGATGCCTGTCCTATCCTATTCAGACGTTCTTGAGCTTATAAATCAGAAAGAGACTACGTTACATGCTTGTGCTTATGATGCAGCTATGAATAATCATGAGAGGTTCGACTAAACTCAGGAGACGGTCTAGCCACTCGCAATGAAGACGGCTACACGACCCTCATGAGCGCGTATACATGCACAACAGGTGACGAGTTTAGTCCGCGCGCGGCAATTAGTCACATGTAGTTGAAGATGGAACATAGGCAGAGATGGGCAAGCAGACGCGCGCGGTAATTAGTCATGGAACAAGATCCAGATACTCGAGAGATGCATCAATGAGGCGGTGGGTGAGATAAGCTTTGATGAAATGCGATTCAAGAGTAAGACGAGAAAATTGACGCGCGCGGCTATTAGTCACGGGCCTTGTTTACAACAACTGGCAAGAATACCAGCAAGTCTGCCAGCTCACTATCTCCCCGAGCCACCCAACATTATCATGCTCATTTTTTTTTTTTTAGTTATCTAGGTATTTCAAGAGACAACGATATATATCACATGTCCACCGTTTCCTCATCCTCGACTCCAAAGAGGACTCTCATCGGGTCTTGATAATGCATGAACCCGACCCCGGGTTCCAGGACGCCGTAGCCCAGAAGCCGCTGAGCCTGCGGCCTCATCTGCCTCACCCTCTCCAGAGGAATCTCTAGAAAGAAATTCTCAGCGGGCCTCATTGTGGGCTTGCAAAGAAATATTCCTACTGTCTCCCGGTACTCGTCCCTGGATCACCGATCAGCATGAAATAATGTGTATGAGCGAAGCTGTGTAGACAAAGATTAAAAAGTCTACCTACCTCGTAATGTTAGCCCCTCCAGCATGATATAGATTCCCCAGAAAAATGAGAGCGTCGCCAATTTCGAGTTCGGCCGGGACAGCCTCCTCGTCCAGTGGCCGGCGCTCGGGGCCCCAGAGATGAGATCCTGGAATGACAATCGTAGCGCCGTTTTCTTTTGTCGTTTTAGTCAGGGCTGTGACACACCCAATCATCACTGGGAGCTCCTTGTCTTGAGGGTGATAGTCGCTTTTCCATGAAGTTAGCAACAGCTGTTTCGAGGAAACACGTTTGGGGGACTGTGAGGCCAGATCATACTTGTCATCTCGATGAAGAACCTGCTGCCTGCCTCCGGGGTTTACACGAAAGCCCACTGTAGACGAGATGATGGGCTTGCCGCTCACAGTCTCTTGGTGGTCGCCCCTCCAGATGGTGTGGCTGGATGAAATCATCTCGTTGGCAACATCAGTATAGAGCTTGTTGCATGCCAGCTCGACACACGCATCTGATACACCCAAAAGTCCTGTCGCTCTTCTCGTAGTCTTAGGGAAGAAGCCATACTTATCGGGTATGTCGCTGTCAAAGTGTGGTTTCAAATCTTTTCTAATCTGCTCTGCCAACTCGCGCGGAATCAAGTTCTCGACAATGACGCCGCCGTCTCGCTTGAGAATGTCGATCAGTGTCTTGGAAGAGGTGGACGGATCCGAAGCATGGACCCTGGTGATGGCTGGCTTGCTAACGGACACGGTCATGATGAGTAACAGAAACTGACGATGATGGAGAAGTGACTCAGCGAGTATGATAAGAATAAGTCGATTCAGTATAAAGATTAGCCACCTTGAGGGATTTACCACAATTTGTTTATTTGTTCTCTAACTATATATCTACAACACAGATGTCTTGAAGCTCCTTCCACGCTGCCCAGGTAGGGACGAGATCTATTTTCTCTCCCCGAATACCGAATTGGGTAGTAGGAGAGAGAAACTAAGTGCGGAGAGTGGACCGTCACATTTAATCAGGCGAGGCAATGTTGGCTACTTGTCCTGCATTGAGGCACACGCTTTCCACATACGATCCCTAGAAAAAGCATTGAATGTGAGATGGACGGAAGTCAGGGTGTAGCTTGTCTTCCGTTATAGGTAGTTAAAACGCAAGAATCCGGTTTCCACGTAATTCCCACCTTCGAGCTAATGGCTGCCATTCAATATCGCTTCCCGACCAGAACTCATGCAGAAACTCCAGGACGTCATAGTATTGCTTGCAGCCCGTAATTTCCGGTATTGTCCTGTACAACTTGGAGACAAGCTTCCGGTTCTCCGGATGGCCATGGCTCTCCACACCTAAAATAAAGAGAGGCCAAGGCAGGTTGTGGATGCATTGATTGATATTCTCTAGGGCTACGATCTGGGCCGTCAAGTCTCGAAAGGCTGTCTTGGACATCTCATCGTAATCGAGGCTTTGACCAAAACATGCCGCCACATAAAGCAGGCCAGCGTGGTGATGGATGTCAACCAACCGGATGAGGTCGCGCGTCTGAGAGGCATTGTGAATATTTAGCCTACCAGCAGCCATCAAAGTAGCGCCTCTGGCCAACTCAAATTCCTCTTTCCAGTCTCGAATGTGCTGCTGTTTCGAAGGAGGAGGGAGATGTGTCGGCTGACGAGCTATTAGAGTCACCTCATGCAATAGCACCAGGTATTCCAAGAAGAGAACCGTCTCATTTCGGAGTATCCTTGTGCTTTCAAGGTCCGGGAGCACTGCATTGCGAATGCTTGATATATCAAATGATGTTGTGCATGCAAATACATCATACGTAGACAGCTTATTTCTAAGTGACAGGAACAACGTGCTCTGGCGCCATTCTGTGGTGGACAGCGTATTGACGAAGGACTTCGCCGCAGTGCGATGGAACTCGGCAGCTGCTGCACCGGAATGGAACATTTCATAACACGAAAGAACGAGCATTGACGCCAAAATCCAGTCTGCAGCCTCCTCGCCAAGACCCTCTTTCAAGAGTCTACTACCCCCGGTAGCTATTTGGCAGGTAACATCGTGGATATACCGAGATATCATGGCCACAGCTTCATTCCTTGCATCCTCCGGGACGTCGGGATCGCCTCGTGAGAACGCTGCATGCTGGGCAGAAATGGCGGCGACAGCGAGACGCACAACAGGGTTGGTATGGGCCAGAGGCAGCACATGCCGTCGATACACATTGTCGTCGCCGTCCAGCCACACCATGATCTTGGCTACATGTTTATCGTAGTATTCCACCAAGTCTTCCAAGGAGTATCCGCCGAGGGACCTAATGCGGGCAATTTCGACATTGGTTGGCGGTGGTGGCTGAGTGTCCTCAGCTTGACTAGAATCTCCAAGGCCTTTTAGATGGCCACGTATCGCTGCACCACCAACCCATCGGATGCGCGAATCATATCCCGGGCAAGCAAGACCCTTTTTGACACATTTCTTACAGGAGGGTTTGGACAAATCACATCGAATCCGACGTTTGGTACACATGGAGCACCCTTTAAAACCGCTGATGTTAGTCATTTCCGTTACTTTCAAAACAAGAGCTGATTTCACACCTTTCTTCTTCGGTGGCTGCTGGTCATGGATTGGGATAGCATGGGGCTTGGCTGGCTTCGTTCGGCCCCGTTTCATCGCCATTCTGGACGACATCTTCTCTGGTTCCCTATATATTCTGTCCGGACGCAGGCGCACTCGCGAGAGAATGATTGACTGACGACCTGTATGTACCTAATGTTCTATGTTTGAGAATAGAAGCCACGGCAACAAATGGATAATTGACTATCATATGATAATAATTGTGATGAGTTGCTTGTCGGGTTGAACTCTTCACGTCGGAACTCAATGGCAATGGTCTTGGCTCACGATGCGTTGTCCCGCCTTTTTGTTGACTCTCTCGCCCGGACTTCTGCTTTGGGTAGTAAAAATGAGAACATCAAAACCGACTAGCCCACTCATGTGATAGCCATGCTTAGCCCTTCGAGCTCGGAACCTGATCCACCCACGAATGACACCAGTCGGCGTAGGTAAGCAACAGTCTTTGTGTATTTGGGAAGAAGGCACGGGTGACTTGAAAGGACCACTGAACTTGGCCGTGGCTGGGTTTTAAGAAAAAAGCCGTATAAAAGATCTCCGGTGTATATTAATGTCCATGCACAACTAAGCGTCCATACATCACTGGGAGCTACAGCTTTCATCATCAACTGCTACAGGGAGGATGCAAGGTATTGCAAAACAAGATTAGGTACCCAATGAATATCTGAAAAAAAGGCCAATGAAAGATGATCAGAATGCTCAGGCAAGCTCCCAAGGCGAATTCAATCGAAGGGTAAGGTAAATCAAGCATCTCTTTGGTTACAGCTTTGTGAAATCCAGTGTGAAATCAAACGGCTCCGCGTAGCACCGGTATTTGTCAAATGGGGGTGGCCCGACACTGGCTGAGCCCAGACCGTTGTTGTTATAATCTAGGTGCAAGATAGTCATGTTGAGTGGCTTCAATTCGTGGGGGTGCTGCGCGTTGTTGAGATCATGCGGCATGTAACGACGTGCCGTGAAGCTGAACGGCGTGTCTCTCATTTGTACCTGGACGGTTGTGTTCTTATCTGGAGCCCCAACCTGGAGCCAGCGCACATCTTCGCGATTGCCATTCTCCTGGGGGTAGTCGTAGTAAGTGAAGAGGTCGTCCACCGAAGAGCTGTACTGTCCCATGCGAGAAGCCTGCTTCGAGTCCTTGTAGCTTTCTCCGGGGCCGCGACCGAACCACGAAACCTCATCAAAGGCTACTGGCAGCACGGCCAAGACACCAATGCGAGGGATCACGGATGGAGCATTCTTCCCTACAAATTCGCCGCGGGCACGGAGTGTCAAGCCGAATCTTTTGGGGTCGATCGTGTAAGAGAGATCAGCCTCCACAGCCCACTCAATCACCTTGGGAGCGACTCGAACTTTGTAGTTCACCCTCACTATCCCGTGCTCGTCCTGCCATGTCACATCACGAACCTGCGTATGGAGCTCTCCAACCCGCGCGCGGCTCCATTCGTTGTTGTCCCCAGAGCCGCCCACGTCATTTTGAGTCAGGGCACGGTAAAAGGCTAGTTCTGGTCCTCGCTCGAACACGTCAATGCCACTGGCTTTCCACGTCACGTTCCCTTGCAGCAGGTCGAAGCCAAATACCGAGTCCCCGCTTTCTATGAGAAGCCTTGTGCCTGAACGGACTACATTCATTGGGCGTTGAGGAACAAGAGGCACTTGGGCATCGGGCGCTGTTGTCTCCTTCAACAATTGCGCTTGTTGCGGGGGAATGTGAAGCTGATCCCAGGCAATAATGTGCCCTTGTTCGGCCCAAAGCGTATCCTTCCTCAACCTGAACTCGACTACGAGCCATGCCTCCGTCATGAGGTTGCTCCTGTCGAGCGGTAGGCTCACGGTGCTGTTTGTGCCGGCCAAAATGTCAGGGAGATCCAAAGGCTTTGCCTCAGTGACCGTCCCGTCTTGAACGAGATGCCAGGACGCGTCGAGCCCACCAAGATCATTAAAGTCATAGTGGTTGATTATTGTCATTTGCGACAAGTCTTCAGTAAGTTTCACCGAAACAGGCTGGATGACCTTGGCGTACTCAAGTAATGACGGCATAGGAGTGTGGTTGGAAAGCACAAGCCCGTCCATAATGAAGTCGGCATTGTTCGGCTCGTCGCCGAAATCGCCGCCATATGCATAATACTCTACGTCACCCTCTTTCTTGAGAAGTCCATGATTACTGAATTCCCAGACGAGTCCACCTTGTAGGTGCGGTTGGGTCCTGAAAAGCTCAATGTACTCTTCTAGACCTCCAGGACCGTTCCCCATCGCACTGTCAATCCTTCGTGTTAGCACGGATTCTCTATAAGGATTCTAGCACCGCCTCGGGGTAGAATCGGCAGGCTTGGTGCAAGGTCAACTCACTGGGCAAATTCGCATAGAATATGTGGTTTGTCTGTCATGGTCTGGAGGCGTCGCAAGATTTCATCAGGCCAAGTGTACATGGAGCTATAGACGTCTACGACGGCTGCGTAGTAGTCGGCCTCATAATGCAAAATACGAGTTGGTTCAAACTCCTTGATCCATTTGGACATTGCAGCATGGTTCTGCCCATAGAAGCACTCATTGCCCAGCGACCAGATGATGATGGAAGCGTGATTTCTCAGGCGGTACACAAGCTGGATGGCTCTGTCCAGGTAAGCTTCCTGCCAGTCTGGGTTGTCCGAGGTCCATTGCTCTGCACTGTAGTTGGGGATCGCACCAAAGCCGTGGCACTCCAGGTCTGCCTCCGAGATGACGTAGAAGCCAAGCTCATCGGCAAGATCAAAGAACGCGGGGTGCGGCGGCTGGTGAGAAGTCCGGATGGCATTGATGTTGGACCTCTTCATCTGGATCAAATCAGTACGCATGGCCTGGTATGGCACGGCTCGTCCCGAGAGGTGATGATGCTCGTGCCGGTTCACACCGTAGAGAATGACTGCCTTTCCGTTAACCAAGAAGTTGGAGTCCTTGAGCTCGATGCGACGGAAGCCAACGCGTTGACTGATTGTTTGACCCCCAAATGTTATGAGCAGCGTGTACAAGGTGGGGGTTTCAGCAGACCACAATTGTAGCTGTGCACTCTGGATGGGATGTGCATACTGCACAGTCGATGCATCTTGCCATTGGTGAATGGCATTCCCGGACGGGTCCAGAAGTTTAATCTGCAAAGGGCCCGCATCGCCCTGGGTTGTGACATTGACTCTGAGCGTAGCATTGGTGAGTGAACTATCAACTTCTGGGTTGACTTGAAGGTCTACAATGGCGGACTCGGGGAAGGGAACCAGATACACGTCCCTGAAGATGCCGGACAGCCACCATTGGTCTTGGTCCTCGAGGTATGAACCATCAGACCATTGATAGACCCGGGTTGCAATAGTATTCTTCTCCCCAGAAGAGAGCAGGTAGGGAGTGATGTCGAACTCGCTGGGGTTCCGGCTCCCTTGGCTATAGCCAACCTCTTCCCCATTAATCCAGACATGGAACGCACTGTCAACGCCTTCGTAACGTAGACGTATCTGTTGGCCGGCCCAGTCCTCCGGGACGTCAAACTCGCGCCAGTAAGAGCCAGTAGGGTTCATATAAGACACATTCGGGGGGTTCACGGGGAATGGGTAGTCGTAGTTGGTATAATGGGGGTGACCGTAGCCCTGCGTCTGCCACATGCCTGGGACCTGGATATCATCCCATGATGTGAAGTTGGCGAGTTCCCAAGCAGGCGCATCAAAGGGAGAAGGATCATAGTGAAACTTCCACGTCCCATTGAGACTGTGGAAATTCCCCAGGTCTCTGTCAAACGACAAGGCCGCCTGCTCGGAAGGGTACGAGTAGAAATGGGCGCGAGGAGGGAGGGTGTTGCGATGAAGCACTTGCAGGTTGCTCCAATCGGGGAGAAAGCCCGGGAAGGCCATGGCGAAAAGGCTGTGTTTCCAGCTTGCATGGCCAGTCAATCTGACCTGGTCGTCTGGGGACATCATGATAGGCGGTTCTGGGATATTATGTCTTTGCAGCTATGTTCCAACCGGCCACAGTGGGGAAAACGCATCAGATCAGGCGGAAGAGGTTGCAACGGCATGCAATGCCCACTCTGATCGACGTATGGTCATGAGGATATCACGATGTCGCATTGGACGGCAAAAGGCCATGCAGTTTTGGCAGCCAACTCCGGCCGGTCGAGCGATGGTTGAAAGACGTTGGTTCGCACCCACGGCTGGGAGAGAGTGTGTAGCGGGATGCACGTGGTAGCCAGTCATAAGGTCACTGTGCCTGATTTCTCCTCAACTGGAATGGGAAGTACAGAAATGCAATGTCACCCCGCGGGGAGCGGCCAATTCAACCCTGATGCTGGTGTGGCATCATAGAGAGTAGGATTGGGGAAGAGGATGGACTCTGGCATCACAAGAACAGGGCACTTGATGTGCTCATTTTGGAGTCATGAAACGCTAGGATGATACGGTGCTCTTCAATTACGAATGTACTTGGGACAGGAAGCAAGTGTGTCTGCCACCAGCATCATCATCGCGATCAGCAATCAGAAATACGTTAGCCACGGCAGAACGGGGAAGAGTGCGGGGAGGGAAGTAATGCCCTGAAACTGAGGGGGTTCAATAGGGCGCGAGTGATTTGCTGGGAATACCCTCCAGTCTGTTTTTTTTTTTGGCCCCAACCTACCCGACACCAGTTTGGATGATCACCATTCTCTTCCTCCGAAGCTACCAACATCATCCTACATGTCTGTCTTTCAGACTGTCCAACGCCTCGCCTTGGGTGGACCCCCAAGGCGCCTCGCCGCCCTCGAAATTCGACGCACCATTACAGGCAGACCATCTACCTATGACTTTCTAGTTGTGATACCTGACAAAACAGATGCTCGAGCCCGCCGACTAGAGGCAAGAAGGTAAGCAACACACCGCACCACGGCCGACGGCGGAGTGGCCACTAGCTGTCCGATGTGATAATTAACGTTGCAATGTGATCAGTCGCCATTTCGAGGAGCTGAAGCCCAGGATCGAGGCGGGCAAATACAAGATGGGCGGGGCACTACTTCGCAGCGTGCCCAAGGATGACCAAGTGTCAAGCCTCGATTTTGTGGGCAGCACGCTTGTCGTGAGCGCCACATCAGAGGAGGAGGTGCTGGAGGGGCTGAAGAAGGATGCTTACAACCAGCACGATGTGTGGGACTTTGAGAAGGTGAGTGGTCCTTGGCCTCAGTCTCATCTACGTACGGCTGTCTGATCCTGGAATAGATCCAAATCTACCCCTTCAAGCCTGGATTTAAGATGCAGGGCTAGATCACACCCGGGGGAGGTTGACATTAGGCTACGTAGGGGGGAGCTTTTGCATTTGGCTTCGCTTCGGTGGTCTCGGATGCTGAGAGATGAGGGTGGTGCTGATTCTGGTGTGCCATCTGGAGCGGAGCCACAGGAAAAGGGGATGAAATCGCTGGGTGCACTGGTCGCTGGAGGAAACACGTACAGCGATGGTATACCTTTTTAGTAATCGGAGTCTCCCAGTGTAGGCACCTGTGGGCGATGGCTGTAGGGAGGGAGGGAGGCAGCTAGGTTCGCACAAGGCCCCGACCTCGACTGCGAAAGGCGACTGATTGCATCACTACATTGGTTGTATCTCTTCCTCGCCGTGCACAGACCTGATTTGATCTGACGGGATGCAGCTTGCGTGCTGCACGTAAAGGCAGACCCGAGCAACTTGCTTGGGCCCCCCCGCCCACGTCCCCTGGGCAAGAACGTGCCGATGTACCCTTGCTCCAGACTTTGGCGGGAGGGTACTTGAGAGGTACCTATCCTACCTCTGACAGTGGCAGCCCAGCCCAGCCCCCCCAATAACTGAGGCAACCAGCCAGGCTCTTGTCTCTCCCTCGCCCTCGAGCTCGAGGCCAGATGCTGCACTCGCCACCAGTGGATGGGTACCTTGAGGCAGACCAAGGTACCCTCCCCGTCGTCCCAGACACCTGCAAGTCACTGCCCTTCTCCGCCTGGCTCTTCCTGTTCCGGAGCTGATTGGGCAATGGCCAGGTAGCTCCAAACCTTGCTCTGCCTATGGGGTACTTACGCAGCCGGAATTCGTACTGTGCACTGTGTGTCCTCTGGCTGCAAGGGAGCAACAGAGCTCAGGAGTGATGAGCTTGCTTCTGCTGCTTGCTTGCTTTTGCTGGGACCTCCATTCCCACACCCCCTCCCGCCACCCCTCCTCCTCTTCGCGCCTCGATCGCCTAGCCTTCTCCAGTCTCTGTGTCTTGCGTCGCGCTCTCTCTCTCCCTCCCACCGCTGCTGTTTCTCTCTCGCCGGCACTCTTTGACTCGGCTTACTCCTGTACTCCTGTCCCAAACCAGCCAGCCTTCTCCCTCCCAAGCGTCTTCCTAGGTAGTCCTGGCGTGTGTGGTACCTTATCGCCGCAAACATGTCCTCACAAATGCATGTACCAACAACCTCTGCGATCTCCCTCCCAAAGTGGATGGTCGCCTTCCTCTAGCTGAGCTGAGGCAATGCTTTTGCTTTACTCATCATAGACAGGTAGGTTATTATTGCGTAGCTATCCGTAGGTCCCCTCCCCCCATGGTCCGTCCCGACCTACCTTGCCTCTAGACCCCGAGCTCCCTCTCCCACTCTCTCTCCATTCCCATCTAGTCTGGCCCCTTCTTCACTCTCTCAATCCCCCATCTATCTCGACTTGTCTCTAGGTCATCTCCTTATAATCTCTATTCCTCTTGTCACCAATCTCTCGCCCAATTACATCATAATACCCTGAACTCCCCTCCGTTGTTACTCAGACTCAATATGTCCAAGAGAAAGCAAGGCGTGGACGAGGAGGATCTCGTTTCCCTCCCCGAGGAAGACGATGGCGAGGAGGAGGAAGAGTAAGTGGCCCCCCCCCCTCTCCCTAATGCCAACTTAGCCCTCGAACATTGTTGCGCACCTGGGCAAGCTTGTGGTGAGCTTCGAGCCCGATTGCGCCCCGCGACCTGCCGTGCTCTGTCCAACAAGTCTAGCCCTTTCTCCTCGGACAAGGCTAACGCCCCGAGCTAGGTACATCTCCACCGCCGATGAGGAAGAAGTCTCAGAAGAGGACGAGGAAGAGGACGAGGAGAATGAAGAGGACGATGAAGAGGAAGATGGAGACGAAGAGGATGATGGCGGCAAAAAGTCCGATGCCAATGGCGTGAAGGGTAAGACCAGCTTCCTGCTGCACACACTCCCCCACCGCGCATACTCCGCGACCCGTGATACGGTGCTTCTGCGGACCTCGCGCACCAGCGCAACCGATCCGATGACTTTGTTTTGCATGCGCGCTAACACTCCTCTGCTGTAAACACAGGCGATCAACCTCCTACAAAGAAGCAGAAGACCGTTGCCTCGTCCAAGGAAGAGATCAATGGCAATGCCGCGGCCGACGATGACGAAGAAGAAGAGGATGAGGAAGAGGAAGAAGTAGAGGAAGAAGAGGAAGAGGATGCAGACGGAGATGAGGACGAGTCAGTGCCTGCCAAAGGTGTCAAGGTTGATCCCAAGGCCGCGGCAGCTGATGACGAGAAGCCCGAGGCTGTCGCTGCTGGTGGTGATGAAGAGGCATGATGCTAGTGCGAATCTGCGAGAATGCGCAATGCCGCGATGCAGAACTTGCAGAGGTGAAAGAGGAGGCCACGCTGGACCGTATCCCGTCGCTGTAGATCCTTGGGGATCGTGTGATCTTTGAGGATAGCTTCTTTCCCTTCCACTTAGACAGAGAACATCCGACAGAAAACATCCGACCACTTCCCGTCTTGTATTCACTGATCCACCTCCCCAAACATGCATGCCGTATTGCTCCATTCGCCTAGACACGGCGTCGTGACCTGGTTATCTGGTATCGCATCCCATTTGAATGATTGCGCCTTATGAATTTGTTTTTGGGACGTCTCTGCTCTTGATTCTTGTCGTTGTCGCTTGCAGCTTTTGTCAAATGTTCCCAAACTGGCCCAAGTCATGTCTCGTGTCTTCACTGGTGGGCAATCGTTGGAAGATGTTGCAGCTGCAACAAGTCCGTGGCACTGTCATCGCCGGCGGGCGGCACTGCGTGATGTTGTGGTTCAATTGGGTCGGATGCAGCTGGTTGCAAGGAAAGGGAGCTGCATGAGCTGGGATGCGGAAAGAGGTCGTTTAGGCAGGAGTTGGGCGATAAACGAGAGAGAGGGGCTGATTCCACTCTCCTCAATGAGATCATCACCCACCTGTGCACTTGAATAAAACAGAACAAATTAAAAGGACCAGCTATTCGTTTCTTGGGACCAAAACTGCACGCGGAGAAGTCTGTCGCAATGGCCACCACACTCGCGCAAACGACGTAAGGCACTCCATTAACAACCCTCGCCGCAGCTCCTTGACGCGTCGGAGAGGAGATCTCCTGATTGCATCCCGGTTTCGCTGACACCCCATTGTGCCGTCTCCAGTCGTAGATTTCTCTTGAATACAGGTGACAAGATCCCAGCCGTGGGTCTTGGTACATGGCAGTCGAAACCTAACGAGGTCGCCGTCGCTGTCGAGACCGCACTGCGCAGTGGCTACCGGCACATTGACACTGCCCACGCTTATGGCAACGAGAAAGAGGTTGGCCAGGGCATCAGAGCCTCTGGTATCCCGCGCAGCGATATCTGGGTGACGACCAAGCTGAACAACCCCTGGCACAAGCGTGTCGCCGAAGGGTTGGACTCGAGCTTGGAGAATCTCCAGACGGCCTATGTGGATCTGTTTCTCATGCACTGGCCGTGCTCGACAACCCCAGAGGACAAGACGAAGCACTATGACGATTGGGACTTCAAGGACACGTGGAGAGAGATGGAAAAGCTGCTTGGCACTGGGAAAGTGCGCAACATTGGAGTGTCTAACTTTGGCATCGGCCATATTGACCAGTTGCTCAGGAGCCCAGATACCAAGGTGAGTGACTCTCCACCGTTCTGACATGGCCCGGGCCAAGAAGCTTGGAACTGAAGCTGATATGAGATGTCTGGGTAGGTTGTCCCTGCAGTCAACCAGATCGAATTACACCCTTGCAACCCATCCCCAAAGCTGGTTGCCCACTGCGTCTCTAAGGGGATCCATTGCACTGGTTATTCGTGCCTTGGATCGACCGACTCGCCTCTCTACACGAACGAGAAGTTGCTCAAGATCGCCGGCAACAAGGGGAAGACTGCACAACAGGTCCTTCTTATGTGGGGGCTTCAGAAGGGTTGGAGTGTAATTCCCAAGAGTGTGACGCCGAGGCGCATTGAGGCGAATTATGAGCTGGATGGCTGGGAATTGACAGACGGGGAGATCAAGGATATCGATTCCATTGAGGATCGATTCAAGGTTTGCGATGATAAATGGCTACCTATTCAGGTGTTCTTTGGTGATGACGAATGAGGGAGGATTGCTCCCCGAGTTAACCGAACTGATAACCAACGAATGGAACTGGCTCGATGATTGATCAGATTCCCAGATGGTGTTGCGCTTTAGGCATTAAATATTGTTGTAAAGAGGCAGAAAACATGACGCTTGTGATGAGACAATAAAGAACCTAAGCGGTCTATTATAACTTTGCCTGGGAATCAGTTCTCAGCTCTCCGTTGTGCCCGAGCCCTTCTGCTGTTGATTCTTCTTCTCCCAAGACACGGGCCACCTCCACCCTCAGCGAATGGGCCAGCTTCTCAGCCTCATCATCATCCAGCTCCTCTCGCCTGCCCTTGCCAAACATGGTAAAGCTCTCACTGATCTTGCCCCTGGCCCGAATGTCAGGGCGGGGGATTAGATGGTAATGGGTGTGAGGCACCACTTGGGCGGCGGCGGCACCATTGTTTTGCACGACATTCCAGTCCTCCACACCGGTTGCTCGGATCAGGGCTTTGGAGAGTATCCTGACGGCGGCACCCAGCTCCTTGGCCTCGCTGGGAGAGACATCCGTCAATTTGGGACGATGAGGCCGAGGGCAGACCAGCAGGTGGCCGAAGCTGAGGGGCATGATGTCCAGAAAGGATATCAGCGTCGGGGTGGATAGAACGACGAATGAAGCTGGGGATGTGAGCGAAGGAGACAGGACTGAGGGCGAGGGAGAAGGGGGGTCTGAGGGTGGGTAGGGAGCATGAGCCGAGGCGATATTGCAAAAGGGACAGGACTCATCCGTCTCAGACATGCTGATGGTGATAATCGGGTACGTTTGGAACTAGGGGGAGATGGGTCAGCAATGGAGGTGACCTAGACAAGGTGGCAGTCACAGCGAAACAGTTTTCTCACACCAACGCCGCGTAGGTAGGCTAAAGAAAGAGGTTCTCCTCGATGCAGCGCGCCAAACTAGCCAATTGCCAAGGAGGTGAAGCTTTCGCAAGGAAAAGTGGGCCAACGCCGTTCAGCCACAAGTTGTATCCAGATTTGGCGAACGTCGGCATGCGCCACACACCACGAGCAGCCAAGGAAGGACACCAGCCTCTGTTTCTCCACCGTACTTACCGAGGCAGAGGAGAGGTGAGGCAAGGTGAAGTTAGGCACGAGGCCTTTCAAGTGTTGGTCTGACGGCTTTATGCATCACATACCCTGAAGACTCGACGCAAAACATGGGCACCTGCCTGACCTTCCAGCTTGATTAACACGATTAACTGCTCTCCTTTTCGCCTTTCTCTTCGATGTCAAACCCCCTTGCGGAACCATTGCCTCATCTGTTTGCTGGCAGACAAACTCGCTGGAAGGGGCCAGCCCAAGCTAAGAGAGCTGCTGGCAAGCGTCTCCAAAACCACGCATATGCACACGATGGTCTGGGCACCACTAGCCTATCCTAGGTAGCCTGCACCCACTGGACACGGACAATTTGTGTCTGTTAGATACAGGATATCGTGGTTAATCTCCAGTAAGTACATGGGTTTCGGAGTCGCAATTCGGTTACTTGAGTGGTGTGAGTCACGATTCCCAGGCCAGGGGATAATAAGGTGAGATTTTTCGACCTTGAGTGATACTCGCTGAGTACGTACTCTTAGCTTAATGCCTCGGGCGGATTTGATGTGTTATACACAAGGGGAAACCTGGCATGGCAAACCCGGGGCATCTCTGTGCCCAGGGAGTACTATTCTTTCGGACTCACTTCTTCGGCTCGGCCTAAAAATTCAGAGGCAGAGCAAGACTCCTCTAATCCAGGCCTTGATCAGCTCTTCTCAAGATCTTTGGCTTGGCATAAGTTCACTTGTGAAGCTAAGCCAGGCTTCTTGGGCTCGGTTCGATCGATCGACCAACAGCGTTCAGTTCCCTTCAAGTGGATGAGACTAGACAGCGCCATGAGGGAAGCCCCGGTCACGCTAGAAGGGATCATCATCCGCATCGCACCAAGAGCCAAGGCCGAGGGGGATCATGGGAACCTGTATCCTGCGAGCTGCCTCTCTCTCTGTCTCTGAATATCAATAGCCAGGGTGAGCCAGCAGGACCCAGTCTGCCAGGTGGCCCTAGTCATCCCCCCTGTTCTTGAAGATGGGAACCGGGGAACATAGGAAGAGCAAGACCCATCCCACACTCTCGGTCGCCTCGTTAGGCTCGTTGGTGGCACAGTCGGTCGGAGCCGTCGCTCTTGAGCTTCCCAAAGGATCGGACATAAGATTGCGGACCAGAGATTCATCAAGTCAGTGTTGGTCATAAACGCACAAAGAACGCACAAAGACGGGTGTACCGACGCACAAGTGGTCCACCCTCGCCGAAGGGCCACAGCGCTTGGCCACTCTTTCGTTAGCAGAACTGCTAAGTGATATTGCATTCGCCGAAATATAGATCGGCGTTGATACATCATAAGGGCGTCGGGCCTCAACGCTCCCTCATGAGAACTGGGCTTCGTTTGCTTTTGCGCCGGTGGCCCCTTGGACAAACATAGATCCTCCAGGCGTAGATGCTCTGGGAAGTCGTCGGAGACGCAAACTCTGCGTCTGGGTCGAGTCATACAAGCCTCTACATGCTCTCACAAGCTCGCCCGAAGCCTGGCATCCTCTTTCCTATTCAGATCGCCACCAAAAGGACCTGCAGACCGGTGGAAACCATCGTGAGCAAGCGCATGCATATCTGGCCATTGCGAGCACAGCTTCGGTGTTGAGGCGTGCTAACCCTGCACGGGGTATATGAGAAACCCGTGAGAGATGTCACATTGTTGGGCACAGCTTACACGCGGGAAGGTGATTGTCAACTTGGGCGAGGTTGAAATCGCCCCCCACCTCTTCTTCGACAGAAGTTCAGAATGCTACCCAAACGCAAGCTCAATCTCTCGTCATCGACATGCCCGGAGCTAATACTTCACGCAACGGGTTCGCATCATGGCCTACCGGCTCCCAACTTGGTATACTCCCATCCACTCTTTCTGCACGATCCTTTTGTTGTATTGGCAGACCCGCACAACCGGCGAAATGCTGCGCCAGCTCACGAATGCGTAATAGTACGGACCCGAATGCATGAACTATTGGAGAGGGAAGTCCCCTTGACCTTAATTACGGCCATGCTGCAGAATTGGGGCTGTGGCCTGCTCTTGGTCGTAACCCTACTGGCATTACACGCACCCGATCCGCCCCATGTTCCCCGCCCGGTTGATCTGGCGAATCAAACGACTTCCCCCCCCGCGTCGCTTTCTGTCTTTGGCTACGATAGGGAAGACATGTGGTGTTTCGTGTCAAAAGGGCTGGTGGGGAGGGGAACAGGTCGTAGTTGAATGTTTCTGCGTTGCGTTGAAGGGGGGGGGGAACCTGGCGCCCCTCAGCTGGTCTTCAGGATACTGGTATCTCAAGAAACCCGTGATTTGTAAATGAGGAGGAATGTAGGCTTTGGCTGAAGATGATCTTTGTTTGTGTGTTATTCTAGGCAGGTCCCCTCTCCCAATACGGACCGGGAACCACCACATGATGCTTGCGCTCGCTAAAGATATCCGCCGTAACCCAAACAATCTGATTCAAAGTAGCCTACCCACCCATGATATTGGCATCCTTACGCCTGCAGAATATAGCAAAAAGAGAGAGAAAGAAAAGAATAAGTGACGGAGAAGGAGAGAAAGAGCGATATGAGGAGATGACTAGGAAGAATGGGAGAGAAACACGACGACGGCTTGACAAGGAAGCAAGGAATTGGGCTTCTCTTCACTCATGGCTGCCCCTCGGAGGAGGAGGATGACGACTGCCCGCGTGCGTTCTGGGCCAGGAGAGACACAAGGGTGTCCACCATTCGTAGCTCAGCTGAGTAGGCAAAGTGGCAATTGCCATCGTGGAGCCCGCCCCCGGTAGAAGAAATGGTGGTGGAGGTGGACGAGGTGGCTCGGGAGTCGATGCTGGAGGGCTCGCTTGGCGCGGACGAGGGAGCTGGACTGGACTCGTACTGGCGAGGGGATCCGGTGCTGTCTTCCGAGCGGGCCATGGCGTCTGGGTAGGCGAGTCTCTCGAGGTGTTGTTGTAGTTGTATTTCGGCTGTGAGGTGCCTTGAGGAGCGTCTGGAGCGAGAAGATCTGCTGGAGTGACGCTTCTTTCGATCTATGCTTGGTTGCTGGGTCGCTGGTTTTCATGTTAGCGGAACCGAATCCTCCTCTATGATAACATCTTATATATGGCCGAGGTGTGGCAGGAAGCAGCGAGAGAAACATACACCGATTCGAGGATGTGATGGACTTTTCAGAGGTTTGTGTTGCTTGAGTAGAAGAGTTCGAGGGCTGCCCCATGGTTTAAATAGGTAAGCGGATGGCGCTATGTGGTGGGTGTACGGATGGACGTATGCACATATGACGCAGGTAGCAAAGCTGACTGGCGGCCGGAGGGCAGGAGGACAAGGGAGGCAGGCTGATGGAGGAAACACACACAGGAAGGTGGTGGGATGAGAATGGGGTGATTGAAGGTGAGGATGGGTAGGAGCAGGATGGAGCAGGATGGAGCAGGACGACTGTGGTTCTTGACGCTGTTGGTCGTGCAGACACGAAAGGGCCGTTTGGCAGAATACAGGAGCCACAGAGGGAAATAGAGTAGTGTTGGTGCTGGTCGTGCGTGAAAGAGCGTGTGCTTGGGGCTGGGCGTCTGTGTGTATATATGTCTATGGACGTGCGGCGTGGGTGAAATGGGCAATGGGGGGATCTTACATGAGATTCTGCGCCGGGCAGGATATTGCGAGGTAGGTAATATAATAGACGGTATAGACAGCTGGATGTAGCACAGATGGTTGGTTGGAAGATTCGTTGGGCCGTGAAAGAAGAAAAGAAGGGGACAGGGCGGAGATGAGGACCAGGCGGGTCGAGATTGAGTGGCAGGCCGGCGGCAGGAGGTGCGTGTATGTAATGTAATGTATGTGTATGTATGTGTGTGTGTGTGTGTGTGCGAATGTATGTAATGTCATACGTAGCAAGGGTTACTCTATCACCGGTCGAGGACGTATTGGAATGTCTCGAGTGCCCTCGGCCGAAGAAGCCATTGCTTGCCTGCAAGGATCCGTCAATGGGCCAGAGAGAACTGGGGAAGACGGCGCGAGAGTGGGCTGGCGAGGAGGAGAGAACAAGCGCAGTGGCAGCACTGATGGATGGATGGAGGGGCAATAAGAGAAGCCCGATATTGCCTTAGTCCAGGCTTTACTTTTTCCTCTGTTTGACTTCGCACAGCACAGCACAGGACTGGACGGTCCGACGGTGGTGGCAGCCAGACCGACTCGCAAAAGATGGAGAACGGACATGCGCCGGGTGCGGGCGTCGATCCATGGCCCTCTCATCTGTCCAATCCACCCAGCTGGGCATTTTCTGACCTACTTTCCCATGCTAATCTGGTTTCTGGCCGCCTCCCGCCAGAGCACCGCCCAATGAAGAGATGGAGGGACAGCAGACAGACAGGCGGGAGAGCTGGTGTGACTGGCGATCCACCCGCTCAGTCACTCCCTCCTCGTGTCCCACACACCAGCAGCTACGTCTTATTTTACTTTTGCTTCCCCTGTGCCTGAACGTGCTTTCTACAGACACGCCCCGGCCTGGAGAGCCGCCCTCATGCCCAGGCCCAGGCAATCCAAACGACAGAGCACAACATCGCACGTAGCACATGTGTGCGTGGATAGGGCAGGCAGGGATCCAGAGCTCAACTACGTATGATCTACCGTGGTTCCGGGGAACGGGGATTGCCAGGGTGTTTGCGTCTTGCAGTATTGATGCGCTCGCTCGCTGGACGGGCCTGGAGACGATGAATGCGGCGGCGGAGCTATGGAACGGCCGTATGTACGCAGCAGAAAGTATGTATGCGAGTAGGGAGGTATGCTTTCCAGTGAGGATGCCACGTACGGCTGGCGTGAGCAGCACAGAGTTTGGAGATCTTCAAAGACAGACGAGCCGGCGGACCCACGGGAGCAGGACCCTTGAACATACCTACGTGTATCAATGAGTCCATTGCACGCACGAATACGCTAGCAGAGACGGTCAATCACTGGCTTCAGCCCACACGGGGTGGTTCCTGGGGCGCTAGGGGGTTGGTTTCGGTCTCTGCCCTTCTCTTCTCCGACCTCCATTGCCGGCGCATGAGCTAGAGGATGACGGCAATGTTGGAACAGCGGTTGCTTCAACAGGACGGCGAATCAGGAGAGCAAGATGCCCTGGGCGGGAGAAAAAAAGGCGAAAAAAGAAAAGAAAAATGAGCCCAAAAACCGGAGACATATTATGGATCAGATTCAGATATGTCACCCAAGGAAAGCGAGACAGCGGGTAGCATTGGATGGGTGTATCTGGCTGCCATGCTCAGCGGTCGATGAGCCCAGGCAGACCCCAGAAGGACCCCGATCTAGCAGCATCGAATTGGACCAGCAGGGGCGGTGAATGAGATAGAGTCTCCAGGCCTGTGTGGCAGGTACCTACCTACCTGCCTGATGTGCCTGCTTGGGGGTTCTGAGCGGAGGGGCGGGCGGTCGCTTGGTACCGGCGTTTGATGGCTCTATCGCCGGGGCAAAATTATGGGGGCCTCCGAGAGCTGCCAGGGCGCTAAGCCCAGCACCGGCTGCCTACTGCCGACGCTGTATTTCTGCCTGCAGCATCCCATAATGTACGTACATATGTAACCTGGCATAATTCCGAGCAGTCGAATGCGCAAACCCATGGATCCCGTCCCAGCGGCGTTTGACCTCCAGTCGATCCGTGGCCTGCCAGCTGGCCGCCATGCCCTGCCCTGCCCTGCCCTGGCCCGATGGACCCAGAGTTCCGTGACACTGGGACCAAGAACCAACACACTCGCAAACGGCTGCCGAGAATGGGGCCCTTTTCTACTTTTAACCGAGCATCCTCGTCTGGCCAGCGACCAATCACAGCGCCTGCTGCCACCTTCTCTCTCGCTCGGCTTCTTTTCTTTTTCCTCAGCATCCTCTTTTTCCCCAACCATTGGATCGACTTGACACACGAGCGGTTATGGGGAGGGGATAACCCGGTAATGCTGCCTGTTTGGCCCCATCATAGTCACTTGATCATTCCACTTTTTAAGGAAAAAAAAAAGAAAAAAGGAAAACCAGGATAAGGAGTCAAAAAAGAAAGCGGAGCACCTGTCACGGTGACAACATGTTGCTGCCATCGTCCGCAACTACGGCGATATCTCTCTTGTCCGTCTGGGCGTGTCTCTATTGCGCGGTACGTAAATACGAATTCGCCAGCGTCTAGGCTTAGCTACTGAGAGACCAGTCCGGCATTGGGATCTATTGGTTGTCGTCGAGCAATGACCCTGTTAGCTATCACTCTCTCAGGAAGCTAGCGAATAGAGCTTCCAAGCTCTTGCACACACACACACGCACACATGGAAAAAAAAAACTAGCTTAGCTGCCCAGGCCTACCTATTGCCCAACCTTAATCCGTACTCGTATGTAATGGATGTAAGTGAGTACTGATTCGGCTCCTTGCACATGCCGCAACTGCCGGATGTGTAAGGTAGCTAACTCACTAATGTACGTCTGCAGCCTCTGCCGCCAACACCATCATCGCCACCGTAATCGAGCCAAGTCTGCCCAGCCCGGATATCAACGAACGGGTTGGCATGTGCGGGTGGAAGACGCAGCCGCAAGGCATCATCTACTAGTTGCCATTGGCGAATGTGCCCAACGAACACATCTGTACCGTGTAGCCACGTAGGCATTGGGTTTACAGAGCAGCCAAGGCCACTTACAACCTACAATGACGTGCTGGGCCAGGCTGATGGGCGAACTGTTTGTAACATACATGGGCAGTTCAATTGCCTTGCCGTTGATCAGCCCAGCTCAGCCGAGGTAGCGGCTGCGGTTGTGGCTGACCAGCTGAATGCACTGACAGACGATCAAGGAAATAGCTCCTCATCTGGGTGCTACTGATGTAGATATCGTCCTATCTTGGAAGCCAGCATCGGCCGTTTCGTCGGCGTGCATCAAGCAACGCCATGGATCAAGTAACGCTTACGGTTGGTTCGTGTAGTCGCACGACAGATGGCCGGTTGATTGGCGGGGCCACGTCTTCTCATTTTTTTCTCGAGACGGTCCGGATGGGCAAGCTGGTCCATGATAGCGTGGCTGACTGGATGACGGGATTTGATGGACGGGGGACTCGCGGCTGGTGACGCTGCAATGCGCTGCGCTGCACTGCAGGTATTTGCCTCCCGTCGGCCACAGCATCGGCCGACTGCTTTGCATCCGTCCGTAGCTACGGCACCCTGCAAGTCAGCCCCATCGCCATGCAGAGCCCCGGCCTGGTCTGCTGGTTGCTCCCCTGTCCTTTCCCACGTAGGCAGTGAGGGGACATGATGCACGGAACCAGCGCGGCGGGAACCCACTTGCTTGGCTTCACTTCCGCTTGCGGGACAGACCATCCTCACCACACCTGGCACGCCTCACCTGACCTGCCTCGAGCGGCAAGCCCCGGACGACGACGAGGAAAGGCGGGAAGAGAGGTGAAAAGACCAAAGGAAAAAAAAGTGGATGGGATGGTAGGGGACGGGGCAAAGCTACGCAGGTGGTGCTGCATCACCAGCTGCCTATGCAAGGATGGACGAATGCAGCGAGATGCGCGAGCTGATCTTCTCGCTCTGCTCCTCGCTGTCCCGTCGCCGGATCTCACCGGCCCAGCACACAATTTTGCTAGGCCATCGCCATGGTCTGGGGAGTTGGGCCGAGACGAAGCCTCCACCCGCGTTCGAGCAATCAATCAACGCGAGGACGAGCACTAGGTGACAAGATGGACAAGGCTCCCCTAACCGTGGATTTCCATCCCATCCCGACCAATCTCCTGCCAGAGCCAGCCAACTGCGCGCACATGTGCTTCCGGGCGTCTCGGTCTGCCCGTTTGCCAAGACAGTGAACAATGGTAGAAAAAGGGGAAAGCCGTACAGAAGTCGCCATTTGCCGCTCTATGCGCTAGGTCCGTGGCCTCCAAACCAGTCCGCTACCGAGAAAACCAAGTAGCTTGACCGCCCAAGTCAATGCGCAGATCTTATTGACCGAACCTTCGCTACATAGTTACCTTTTCGCCTTCACCTTCCAAGAGTCCATTGGGCAGAGGAAACGGTCTGCTGCTCCCTACTGTGACGAGGTGAAAAGTCTCAGGCATCCGCTCAACGGCATACGTAGAATGCGACGCGCCCGATTGTGTAATACTCTGCATTGCCTGGCTTGGACCGTGATACCCGCGTAAAGCCAGCTCTCGGAGCAACAAACCCAGCACTCCATTCCAACCACCGCGTCTCCCCTTCTACTGTGAAATGTGATACAGCCCAGGAACCAACCAACCGCTGAGGTATGCGAGACACCCACGGCCCCTCCTCTATCTGGGGAAGAAATTCCTCCACAAGTGGGAGCAGCCTGTTGCTCTCACGCTCTGCTGCAGTACCACGCTGTCTACTGGGGTGGGTGCTCTACCGGACCACAAGCCGGCGAGGGCTCGTTGGCAAGGTAATTAGAATCAAGCCAAACCTGGGGAATCCCAAAGAGAAACACATCCAGCTATTCAATTACTTTTCTACCTTCCATCGCAGACCGAGGCAGCTTCCTCACCGCCTGACCTGATTCGGCGGATAGGCTAGCGCGGTTCTGCCGGACAAATCCCCACTACTCACCGCTTTCTTTTTCTTTCTGTCGCGCGGATGGTTGGTCATACATTCACGCTGACCGCAGAAAAATCAAATCACGACCATATTGCGCTGTCTCCCGACCCTGCCCCCAAGAGATCCGCAACGCCCTGATAATAAAAGACCCGCCGAATTCAATTAGACCACAATGTCCCGCGAAGGATACCAGGTCCCCACCGCCAGCGCTGGCTCCGGAGCCGTTGCCCGTGGCTCGACCGGCATGCAAGACACTCGCTCCTCCGTCATAAGCTACCTCTGCGGTGACTGCGGCGGCTCCGTCCATCTCGGAAAGGATTCCACTGTCGCCTGCCCGCACTGTGCTGGCCGCGTTCTCTACAAGGAGCGTACAAAGCGGTAGGTTTCCCTACCCTAAAGCTCCTCTGCTCATTTACGTGCTTCTTTGTCCACGCGGACTGGAGTGGGAAGCTCTCCCATGCGTAAAGTCGCTTGTTCATTTGTGTCTAACTCACTTCTTTCTTCATTGCTTTTAGAATGGTTCAGTTCGAGGCTAGATAAAGAGATCCGCAACGATAGCGACTAAGCTTTACGATCGGGGCACATATCCACGGAGCGGGAGAGGAAGGACGAGTGCCTTGTTGTGCATTTTGGGTTTGGTGTATGGGAGTTTTTCTTTTGATTAGAGAGGGGAACGCATTTTCACGTCCTGCACCTGATCGGCCTGGCCTAAGAGGATTGCGGTGGTTGATTATGATGGTGGCCGAGCAAGCATGTAGTCATGCTCCCTACATGATGGCGACATGAAAATAGCCCTCTCATATTTAACGCTGCCAAGTTGGACAGCCACCTGGAAGATAGTAAATCGAGACGTGAGGAAATTAATGTATTTTCCACTGCCGGTTCTCCGGCAAATCATATCATATCATATCAAAGCCCATTATTCTAAGACGCCCAATGCCCGTAATTTTTTTTTGTTACCTTATTCTAATACCGCAGCTCGCCACCTTCAGATCATCCTCGCTTGTACAGATACTTGGCGAAGCTTGCATCTGCCATGACCGAGTCGTCCTTCTCCCCCATGGCTGCCTGGTATCGTGACTGCAGCCCCTCTGGATCATTCTCGTCATCGTCCTCATCATCATCGTCCTCAACGTCGCTGGCGACGTCAATGTCATCGTCATCATCCGCATTACGAAGAATGGGAGCCACAGCACCGACAGACATGCCCTGCATCATCTTGTCGAGTTCCTTGTCACGCGACTTCTTCCTTGCCTCTTCCCGCTCTTGCCTCCGTCGCTGGAGCTCAGGGAGGTAGTCGTCAATAAACTCCTTCTTCTTTTCCTCAACAGCCTCGAAGAACTCGTCGATCCCGGTTCCCACCTTGGAGCTTACCCCGACAACGCTGAGGTGGGAGTAGAACTCTTCGAGCATCAGACTCATAGAGTTGAGCAGGCTGCCCATGTACCCGCTTCCCCCGTGGCCGGAGGCACCCTCGCCGCCACCCATCAAATCCGCGTCCTCGTCGCGGCGGAGAGCCTCCTGGAAAGCCTCAAAGTCGGTCATCCACTCCTTGGCAAATGATGCATCCTTGACATCGGTCTTGTTGAAGACGAGGATCATGGGGAGTTTCGTCTTGTAGAGAATGGAGCAGGCGTAGAGCATGTTGGACATGAAGGTCGACGTCGATGAGGTGCGCGGCGTGTCGATGATGTAGGCGATGACGGTTGGGAACGAGCTCGCTAGACTTTCCAGCAGGATGGTACCGGACGCTGACCAGACGAAGACCTCGATCTGTCCGGGCGTGTCGACGAGGATGTTCTCGATGGGCTTGCGGTCGGGAGCCACGGGGTCTGGTACCGCGCGCTTCTCCAGCAAATTGACAATCTGGTCGACCTTGGTGGCGAAGAGGTTCAGAGAGGTGAGGATGCCGCCGTTGGGGCCGAGATTGTACTGTTTCATAACCTCCTCGTAGTTGACCGAATCGCGGATGTCAATATTCGACTCGAAGGGAACGCTGAGGACGGCAGGATCGAGATTGATCACATAAGGCGGCGTTTGCTTTGAATGAAGATAGGCGTTGATTCGTCGCATAAAGGTAGTTTTTCCAGAGCCTGGGCAGACGAGCTAAGATCAGTATCACAACCTGGAGGACGAGAATGAACTAGACGAACCTGCCATGCCAATGCAGACGATGGCCGGGGGCATCGACGCTGCATCGACTGGCGCAGCAGTCGCCGATGCTGATGCCGATGCCATGAGGAGGCAGAGTTCCGGGTTTCTTTCCGCTTGGATCGAGCTGTGGCTTCGTCCCGAGTCTCAGCTTCTGTCGCACCCAGTCGAGTTGTTGGTCGTCGAGGCGAGGGCTCCCTACGAGGTTGGAAGAAGCTTTTGCTGTGCTGTGGCTACAAACGGGAAAATTTGCCTTGGCGGGCACTGGCAGAGCCTCCAACAGCAGCTTTTCTGAAGTCATACCTTAGAAATTAGTGCTGCCCCGCGCGGGGCCCATCCATCCATCCTGGGCCGGGATATCCACCAAGAGACATCTGATTACATGATCAAGACAGTCGCACGTATCAATGGAAGGTAGGTATGTATGTATGTGTATAAACATCTATTTCTATCTGACCAGTCTCAGTTTCTGGAATACTGCCTGGTATCAGCATTCAAGTACAAGACAGATCTCTGCGAATAGGTGGCTTGTTCATTAATCACCCCATCAACAAATAACTATCCTTGGTAAGAGAATTCGACGTGATCCCTGCCCCTGGCCCGACGCCTTCTGCAGTTTTCCACATACAATATCGAAAGAGCACTCGGTTTGAAAAACAAAATGGTTAAATCCCCCAATTCTAGAAATAATGGGCATCAATCAGTATGTAAAGCGCATTGCCCGCCCGCCATGTATACCTCAGGAGAATGACCCATTATCCCTTCCTCAGCATATCCTTAGTCCGAGAGTGACTAACCATCAGTGCCGCTGCTTCGGAATGTGGCGCAAAGTGCCGCGTAATGGTGTGTGAGATCCAGGACGGTTTGTGGCAGGCTTGTTGCTTGCACAATACTCCGAACCTTGACGGCCCCTTCATCCTCAATCAGACTCCTGATTGTGTGCAGAAGCTCAGGGCTGAACTCGCTGTACCAGCGGTACTGCCAGGCAACCAGCCTAATCACCGACTGAACCATGTCCCTGGTGTTCTTGTCGTGCTTGTAGACACGTAAGATTCCAGCAAGTGCCTTGGGGCTGAACCGAAGTGACAGACAGGCACGGTACGCCTCGACGGCTTCATCTAGATGCTGTAGCCGCTCAGCCAACGATCCCAGAATCGCCCACTCCTCAGCCGATTTCTTATACTGGAGCTGTTGAGCGCGGTATTGCGCCATTTGTGTACGCCAGATGGTGTAAACCTTGAGATCCTCATAGAGAACCATGAACAAGCTGTCCAGCCACCTCTCACAAAGGCGCTTGGTATTAAGCTTAGATAGATGGTCATCATTGGATTCGCCCTGCGCATATCTGGTTAGCCCGCTACTCTTTGCAATTATGACGGAAAATGAGCTCTCAAGAAGGCCAATAAAGGCTGTACTCACATTTTCCGTGTCACCAGGATCAATCGCACTCGAAGGTCTCTCAAGTTCGCCGACCTCGACGCCGGCGCCACCATTAACCCTCAAGGCATCCGTAGCCGAGTCGTTCTCGCCCATCTTGATAACAGTTTCATCATGTTCATCGTCCTCTGACTCGTCATCGCCGTTCGCGGTAGGAACTGGAGTGCCTCGAAGACCATCAATGCTAGGGTTTCTCCTCGACGCCTCGTGCTTCTCTGTACGGTACTCATCTTCCATGACGAATACTGTGCTGCGGATTTTTAGAAGTTGGTCCCACCCAATTTTGGCTGTCATCTCTGTCAAAATATTGTACGCCTGCTTGAACGTGCCCTTGTAAGATGCTGCTCGCAGGCCAAGGAGGTTAGGATCAACTTGGTCTGAGAATCGTCCTTCGGGTTCGCTATCGATTTCATCCAGTCTGGTTTCGGCGAGGGTTGGCAGCTGCACCTCTCTGGGCTCTGGCATGATCGGAGTATCCTTATCCTGGTAGGAAAACATGGGGCACGAATTCAGAATCGTAAGGGCATTCTCCCAGTCCTCCATGGCCACATAGACCTGTGCTAGGCGAGCCCAGGTGCCGAATTCGCTAGGTGCCGCGATCGTTGCGCGATCTGCGCATTTGAGCGCCATCCTCAGCCTCTCTTCCTTCAGCTCGAGCGTGGGTGCGGTCTTGGCCTTGTGTAGCAAGAATTCTGCCTGGGTGTCGAGCATGACATAATCCATAGGAATTTCGGTTAGAGCATGATGCAGCGTCCTGACACCTGCAACCTCCTCATTGCCCATGAATTGAACCTTGGCCAACAGGGACGATACTTCAACACTCTGAGAGCGGAGCTTTTCGAACAGGTTAATTCCGGAAGCATATCGACCCGTCGTCTCCAGGTATTTCAGAAGACCAACGGTGAGGTGGTTGGATACGTTAGTTGGCACTTGTACAACAGAATCCGAACCCAATTGGTAACCTGTGATGAGATCGAATTAGCCGGTTGACCAAGGCAAACCAAGTCTCGTGAATTTCGCATCACCCACCTCGGAAAAAGAGTTGCTCTGCGGAGTGGAGGAACCGGTGCTCTGTCTCGGTGTTGGTGACCGGGTTAAAGCGACGCACTCCCATAATCTTTCGGATCGTCTCGCCGCTACCATCATCGGCGTATGAATATGCTCTTAAGACACTGCAAAGATATGTCTCTAGCCAGAGTTCGTCGGTAGCCTTTCTCTTATCACCTCGCTCGTCCACGCAGTAGCTCTCGACAGTTCCAGGGATGGAAACATGTATACGCATATCCAGCCTCGAGAATGCATTGTAACAGCTATTTTGGTCAATCAGCCTTCGGTATTCCGCAGTGAGCCCTCATGATCGAGGGCCAGGGATGGGAGTGGCGCACCAGTATACGCCTTCGACAATCTTGTTGGTCGCATTCGGGCCGTGCTCTCTGTAGGTTAGGGTGTTGATGTATGCTGCGAGGCTGGCTGAGGAAGAAGCGTCGACGCCGGTAACATGGTGATAGATGCCAATCTGCCAACATTAGCGCATAATCCAAAAGAGGATCCGGCCAGGGGCACCATCATCAAACGTACCTGCTTCCCCTGATTGCGAATGCCCTGCTTCACCAGATGAACCAGATCCGGAGGGCCGAGCTCCCGAAGACTCGAGAGCGATTCGGTTCGAGCATCGAGCGATTCGTGGAGCACCTCCTCTGTAAGCCTGTGCAGACAGCTGTCAGTCACTGTAGATGCGACGAAGGGATCGGAGAAGATAGTAAAACATACTCAGGGACAGCAGGCGCAACCATGGCGACAGAGTTGGGCTTTCAAGCTCCCTTGATACCCTCAAGCAGTCCTGGGGAGATTCGCGACACGCTAATGACTCCTGGAACTAGCAAGCTGGTAACTCGAGCCCGATCGATAACGGCCGAACTCTCAATGACAAGGAATGCAAACGAACGAAAGGAGGACACACAGAGTATTCGACCCAACGGCGCGGCTCATGCGGTCGCTGAATTCAGGGGGTGTGGCTCTGGGGCGTTATCCAGCTTATGAGCTGCAACCATGATACTAGGTAATTAGTCGTCGTGGCTTTTGCAGGAGCTACAGTGCTTCGGACGAAGTTACGCCACAGCTCGCGTGCATCCTCCAATTATCCGGTGGCTTGACCTCAGCCTCTGTGGCAGGCCAGCTCCACTACCAGCGGCTGGGTAACCTTACAGGCGGCCTAGCGCAAGGCGCCCCGATAAGATAGGAGCGTAAATTGAATGGAACAAAGTGGTCGCGTCTGCAATGGACGCGCATTGAGATCGGAGCCGAGACCATCGAAGCTTCGCCATTGTCCGTCAATTTTGGGGGACCAGATTAAACACCACCCGACATACTAAATCTACATTCACGACACTGAACGCTATTCGCATGGGAGGAAGTGAATTTCCATCACCTATATGACGGCGCTCTTGCTGTAGCTGTCTCTACTTGCGACGATAACCATGGTGAGCTAGGAGAGAGCCTTGACGAAGAACACGACTTCTGACTGACTCCTGTCGCAGCCGGGTTTCCAAGCTATCAACCTCGAGCCAGAGGAAAACGTCGATGAGCTGATCGATACCACAAAGGAGATCCATGTGCGTACCTGCCTCTGCACCTAAATACCATGACCATTACTGATGCTTGACTAGGTGGACGAAGCGCTCAAACGGTTCCAAAATGCCCTTCGGCTCCATGCACAGGGTTCCCGATCGCGCGAAGCTGCCGAATCAGCCTACATAGAGCTCTTCGACTCAGAAGTATTCAAGTACCGCGAGGCCCAGACAGACTACGAGCGAGCAGAGCGTCATGCTGGGAACGTCACCGAACCACAAATTCTCGACTCCTTTTCAGCAGGATTAGACATTGATGCTGGCGGTGCCGATGGTGTCGCTGCTAGTCTTTCTCTGGCACTATACCTGGGATACAAAAACTACGGCGAATTCTTCCTCGACAAGTTAAAGGATAAACTGCAGTCGGACCCGGATGTGAAGAAGGCCCGAGTATTCTTCCATGAAGATGGTGCAAGCAAAATCTTAGAAAACTGGGCACGAGCCTTGGACCAGGATCCATCCGATCCCGAAGTCTGGCGTCGAGCTGCTCGCTTCGGTGCTGCTCTGAACAGCGGAAGGCTCAAGCGCTATTGTCTAGAGGCGGCCATTGAGCTGGATGATGATCCAGCAGTTATGGAAATCGAGCCACCTTCGTTAGCCGAAGGTCTAGCTGGAGAGCAGTTGAAGGACCAACTGAAGCTCCTCCACGACGAAATAGCCCTCTCGCACCCAGGGATGGCACCATGGATTAAGAAAGAAATGCCGTCGATGATCAAACGACACCTCGATCCTATACCATATCTCCCCGACCCGACCCAATCATTAACACCGCCCCCCTCGACCCCCGCAGAATCTGACAATCTCCTAGAAGAGGACGATCCTGAGCCTATGGACGAGGATCATGAGTCGGAATCCAGTTCATCCTGGCCTAGCTTAGGTCTCCGTCTCATGAAATACATTGAAGATAACAAGGCCGCGTTACGAATTTGCCAAGAAATCCCACAAGTCTCTCACCCAGAAGGCGGCAAGATCGCCAATTCAACGCCTCCACAATCCGCTGAGCCAGATAAGAAAGCCGATGAAGCTGTCAAAGATGGTTCCCGTGAGAAATCAACGGATGACACGGGCGAGAAGGCTACGGGAGACGCTCAGAAGGAGCCGGGCCCGTCACAGCAAGGTTCGGACAAGCCTCAGAAAGAACCGAGTCAATCGGTACCAGCCACAAGAAAGCGCTCACAGTCTGTCGCCGGCTTACCAGATGGGGCTGACGAGGAGAATACTGCTGAGAAGAGGAGTAAGCGCGTCCGACGACGGGAGACAGCAACCGCGGAAGAGGTTGCGGACCCCAGCACAATTATCGCGAACCAGCTCCAGCCATGCCAGGAGGCAGATAGCCACTTGTTTCACATGGTCCAGAACGTTGCAGAGAACCTAGGCGTTGAAGACAAAAGCGCCATTGACTGTCTGGTAGAGCTCCACCAATCCCCTACGGCTGAAGATCGCTTGGCCAATGTGACATCGCTAGCTTCCAAAGATCTCCGAAGTGTTCTCACTGAATTCAGCGACAACACTGCTCGAGTACTACTCGATAAGAAGGAGAAGCCAACACTCAGTCTTTCCTCATTTCTTGAGCACGCCAAGTCCGGATCACAAGACCAGCCTGAAACCGGGTCCTTTGACGAGGAGAAAGGTCTAGAGGCTTTTGCAGAGGAAATCAAGAAATATGGTCCATGGGCAACGGGTAGTGACATTGCCTTTGAATGGGTCAAGGCCATCGCGCCTAGCTACACGTCTGCAAAATGGTCTGATACAATGAAAACAACTGTTGTTCAAATGCTCAATCGTGTTGATTCTATCTTGCTGGAGAGGATCAATTACGACTTGAACTCGTTGTCGGCTGCTCCCGAGCAGCTAGAGTCCCTCAACCATATCATACCTATGCTGTTTGAACTTCATATTGACATATACGAACGAATCACGAATCCGAATAGCGTGGTAGACTACGCTACTCGTGTGGACACAAAGGATCGTCTCAATAGATGGCTTGGCATCGCTTCGGGTTATATTCAGCTCCTTGACCTCCCGCCGAACGATAATTTGAGTGTGCGATTCTTATGGGGCTCGGTCCTTGTCTCCGCGCTTGTAGAGGAGCCAGTTCGCGAGCATATCCTTCTCATGTGGACTTCTCTAAGAGATTTCTTGTCTGAGCAAAAGGTGGAACTAATATCTCTTCCAAACAACGTGGTGATGCCGATAATCTCCCCCGCTGCTGCGGATCGCGAGATTTCAAAACTCACCACAATGGATTTCTTTCTCGGCTTGTTTCAAGAGGAGATGAAGAGTCCAATTGAAGTGATTGAAACACTGGAGCCTGTTCTGAACCCTACATCTGTACATGTCGTCCCCGAGCCGTCAACGCCTACCACGCCTGCGGACGATGAGTCCACCAAAGAAGAAGCTCAGGATGAGGGGAAACCGATCTCAGATTGTGCCGGTCAGGGCCTGCGTGACCTATGGAAGTTTCTGCTCACCAGCAGCACTGAGCTAAGACTTTTTCTGTGGTCTCGACTAGGAGATGCATACCTTGCCATTGATTATCCAACCAAGAAGTTTTCTTGCTATCTAAAAAGTATCGAGATGATTATGGCTGATCTCGAGGCTGAAGCATACACTAAGACTGCCTATGAATCTCGAAGGCTGCTTCTGATGAGAACCCTGAAGTCTTTGGACGAACAGGTTATTCACGCCCTGACCATGAGCTTGAATGAACCTAGTGCCTTTGATATTATTGACGAGGAGCACATCAAGTCAAGCGTTGCAGCCGTTGCCAAGGTGAATTGCCTCCTGCATGTTGCCGCCATCTGTGAAGATGATGTCCGTGTTGGAGTCACACCAGCGCCATCAAATAGTGCAACCTACACGGCCCTAGTGACCAAGATGCGCGAGATGCAGGTGCGCGCATGGTCGCTTCAATACACGCTTCTCAAGGCCGGCATACGCCAGCAGGGCTCCGTTATATCGCCTGACAACGAGCTGGCGGACTTGCTTGCCGCAATCCACCATGCCATTGGGTTGCGTAAATACTGCAAGGTTTCCAATAAGATCTTCTTGAAGGTGATGCGAGCAGAGCTTCTCAAGTTGAAGACGCTAGAAAATTGGGAGGACTATCTCGAACAAGTTCTCTACGATCTCTACGGACTGAAACTTGGTGTTGGCGCCTGGGAGGTCCAAGAACATGGCGTTCCGCATGAGTCTTTGGAAAAGTCCAAGACGATGCAACTTGTCGAGAGAATCATGATACTGGCGAATCGCATGTCAATGAAGGATCTGCTCAAATCAGATCTCAAGACAACAATAGATCATATGCAGCAGACAATCGGGCAACTGAAATCAACACCGCAAATGATTTTCAACTTGCGGAACTTCCAAGAATACTTGAAAAGGCCCATCCATCCTCTTCGGATGTACCGCGCGCTTACCGGAAGCATCGATGTTGATGCAGTCTCAGTCAATGCCCCTGAATCGGGCATTGCAACCCACGGGTGGTTTTTCCTCCAGGGAATGCTGGCATTGACCAAATTCAAAGGTGTCGATCTCAACCGACGGCAAACCCCTGGAGCTACGGATGACTTGCGCATCGGTGCAACGTTTCTCAGACTGCAACTCCAGTTCACCCCTGACCGCTGGGATGCCTGGTTTCGCTTGGCTGAGTGTTTCGATTATGAATTGGATGAAGCTGTCCTGTGGACGGCTGACAAAATCAACAAGGATCGCAACGAACTTCTAAAATTCCAACGAAGTGCTATTCACTGCTACACCCTTGCTTTATCCCACTCCATTACTGTAGACGTTGAGGCTTACGAAGGGGATCCGTTGCACGATCTCTATCATAAATTCGGCATGCGTCTATACGCCTCGAGTAGAGAGCCATTTGCGATGGAGCCCTTCAAGCACTCGGAGCAGGAGAGATTCTTTATAGAAACTATGAGTCTCGATGCTTTCAGCAGAATAGTTCATGACGAAATGACGCAGTACAAGGTTTGGAAATTTGCCGCAAAACTATTCAAAATGGCAATGAAGCGACAACCCAAAAACTGGAAGTAAGTATAGTTCTTCTGCCAACACTAGAGACTGGCCAATTCGCTAACCTTGAATAGGAACCCATACATGTTGGCCAAGTGTTACTGGAAGATGTACCAAACACCAGTAGCAGATCTCGATACCAAAGACCAGAATTCAAGGGTTAAGTTAGAGACTTTGATTGATGCTCTCAAGACATCCGTGGAAGTTGCTCACAAGAACCGCAAGTCGCGGAGCAATGACGTTGTCCTCGAGCCGCATTACAAGATCATCTCTGTGCTCCACAAACTGGTCACCCGCGGTGATATCCCTTCCCTCGAAGCCGCGACAATTCTTTCCGAGCAGCCTTTCGGCATAGTTGTCGATCCAGATGACCACTTTGCTTCCTTTTCAGAACCAGAGGACTGGGAGGAGTACGTTATCCGCAGTCTGACCAAACTCCGAGACCGCGACAAATCGAATTGGCAACACCGAATCATCATGCGACACGCATGCATCCTCTTCAATGAAAAGGCACCCGCCAGTATGGAGAGTGATAGCTACGTGGAAGCTAAAGCGTCGTTTAACATTCTTCGCGAGAGCATGTTTACCAAGACCATGGTGATGAATGTTTGGAAATGCGATGCCGAGAGGCCTGGGCGCCACCATGTCTATACCGAGCGATATATGCGTTTTATGACCAAGCTACTCATAAACCTATCAGACCGCGTCAACATGGAACAGCTGTTACGGCGTCTGCGCAAGAAGGGGGCGGACTTCTATCACTTCGTCGATCTGTGGCATACCTGCTGCCTCGCTTATGTGAAGATGCTCCGCGATACCTATGGCATTACCCATTCGACGGATGAGGTCTTCAAATCCATGTCTAATGAAGAGTTTGAGATCATAACCGAGCGAATTACGGAATGGGCATCTGCTCACGGACCGATGACACCTACGTTCAGTTGCATGAAGGATGCCATCGAGTTGAAGAAGTTGAATGCAAGTCTCACAAGAGTAGCACCTATTGACGACTTGATCAACGATTGTTATTCCAAGATCTACCTTGATGTTGCACGCAGTCTTCCTGGCCCAGAACCTGCCAAGGTGATCGAGGAAAGGAACCAGGCGAAGGAGGCCGTAGCCAAAGAGAACGCAGCGAAGGCGGAGGCAGAAGCTGCCGCCGCAGCCGCTGGAGAACTCCAGCCTAAGGCGTTGAACGGACTGCTCCCGACGTCTGAGGCGCAAGATAGCCGTGGGGCGACACCAACTCCACATGATTCAGAGAAACCCGAAGCTGGACCTCGCGCCCGACGAGTGGGAATTCGGCGGCCTGAAGTCCTACGAAGAGCAGAACAAGCTGTCATGCGGTCTATGGAACCCAAGGCTGGCTCTGTCAAAGCTCGCTCTAGTAGTGTAATGAGCAAGCGGGGAAGCCAGCGAGGCAGCCAGACTCCTGCTGCAGCCATGAGCGAGGATGATAGTGGCAGTGGCAGTGAGGACGAAGGACCCGATGCGCAGGTCAGGCGAGAGGCCGCAGAAGGACTCGATACAGAAGTCAAGGAAACAGACGCTGAGAGTCTGCACGACCACGACCATGAACAGGATCATGACCATGACCACGACCTCGAGCACGACCACGAGCACGAGGAAGACGATGACGACAGTGATCTCAGTGACGTGCCCGAGGGATACGATGACGATATGCCGGATGGCTTACTATTTGCCAACTTGAGAGGTCAAGCAGCAAATGATGAGTCCAGTGGTGAAGATGCCGATAGCGAGAGTGAAGGTGAGGAGGACGATCAGGAAGATGATGAGACAGCTCTCGAGCATATGGATGAAGAGCAAGATGGCGCAGATGCTACACTTGAACATATGGATGAGGATGAAGTTGAGCAAGAGGAAGGCCAAGAGGAGACCGTGGATGGTGTTGATGAAGATCAGGGTGAGGACCACAGCCGGCTGGAGCAAGCTCACAGAAGTGATCATGAAGATACCGAGATGGCATATGGCGACGACGAGCTGACGAGGGGCCCGGAAGTGAGCGAGGACGAAGAGGGTGAAGATGACGATGAGGAGAGAGCAGATGAGACAATGGAGAGTAAATAATCAAAAGGACCAAATACGGCAGGCGCAAAAGAGTATTTGTAAGATGGCGTTCACAGGGTTAATCCTTTCTCCCTAGAAATATAGCTAGAAATCAACCACACCATACATATGATTACATTTAGAACATAGCCTTTAGTTTACGCGTAGAGCATCGTCCATAATCTTTATCTCAGTCGAGCTATGTAACAGTGGCACCAAGGGCTACAAGCATTATCCAGGGCTTGAAGTACAATAAGGCGCAGCTACACATGGTATCTCACTTGAACGTTTTAGCATTAACCAAATTATGGACATACTACCAAGATTGAAACAAAACTTTTACGAGCGCCATACACCACGAAAGCACACAACTCCCTCGCCTATCCTTTATCCGCTGTCCGTCAACCGTGGCGGCAAGCAAGCTACAAATCTAACCATCCTCCTGATCCATGTCATCCCTTCTCCCTCGCTTGGCCCCACGATTTTCTCGCATCGTCCTGCCGCGGTTTCCTTTCTGGTCTTGCGCATCTCTCATCTCCACCCTGGCAATCCTCTGAGCCTCTTCCACGCGAGTCTGGAAGGCCATCACCTCCTCCTTTTCTGTTGGGTATGCTGAGAGCTTCTTCCCTAGTGCAGCCTCGATTCGCTGGAAAAGCTCCAGGTCGTACTGGGTTGTGATACTGATGGCGACACCCGATTTCCCGGCACGGGCTGTACGACCGACGCGATGGATGTAAGTCTTGGAGTCCTGAGGTAGATCGTGGTTCAGGACCACATCGACCTTGGGAATATCAAGACCACGAGCAGCGACGTCGGTTGCTACGAGAATGTTGCGGGCACCAGAACGGAATTTATTGAGAGCCCCAAGACGAGCAGACTGTGAGAGCTGGCCGTGGAGGGGGATGGCTCCAAACCCAAGTGTACGCAGGAGGATGGCAACACGCTGGGTCTCCCAGACCGTGCGAGTGAAGATGATGATGGACTGTCCAGCGAAATCATTGACAAGGAAGATGAGATAGGTGTCTTTTCGGGCGTGGGGGATGAAAACGTAGTGCTGCTTCAGCGTGGAAACAGTCTGGTACTTGTTGGAGCTCACACTCACGCGCACGGGGTCGCGCAAACTGGCTCTTTGGAGACTCTCCACCCTGGAGCTCATGGTAGCAGAGAAGAGGAAAGTTCGGCGCTCGCGCGGGACAAACTTTAAAATCTTGTCAATGCTAGGACCAAAGTCCATGTCCAGGAGACGGTCCGCCTCGTCCATGACCAGGTACTTGAGGGTGCGCAAGGAGAACCCCTTGGTCTTTTCCAAGTGATCGACCAGTCGACCGGGAGTGGCGACGATGACGTGCGGCTTCTTACTCAGAGCAATGGACTGGGGCATCATATCTAGACCTCCGACAATAACAGCGCACCTCAACGAGATCATGGAGCCAAGGGCCTCGAAAGCCTGTCCAATCTGGGTGGCAAGCTCGCGAGTTGGTGCAAGGACAAGGCCAAAGAGTGGCTGGGGCTTGTCGAGCAGTGCCTGCAGCATTGGAAGAGCGAATGCGGCGGTCTTTCCGCTTCCCGTCTCTGCCAGTCCGATAATGTCGCGATCCTGGAGGGCAATGGGAATGGATTTTTCCTGGATCGCTGTAGGATGCTTGTAGTTGAGAGCCTCGCATGCTTCACAAAGAGCGTCCACGATACCCTGGCAATGGTCAATTACTCAAGAACATAGATATCTACAGGCAGTGGGTTGGAGCAGGATGTTGCGAGCTTACCAAATCGGCGAACGTCTTCTTTGGCGCATCTTCCTCGACAGAGGGAGCGTCGACAGTAGCCGACTCCTCCTCTCCTTCCTCGTCATCCTCTTCTTCGGCTTCGTCTTCTTGTACCTCGCTCTCCTCGTTCGCAGGTGGCTTTGGTGGCGGTGGTGCTTTCAGAGACGGTTTCTCAATGTCGCGGACTTCGGTACTTTGGTGGTGTTTCTTGGAATCCCGTGCTCCGCTGGAGAGCTTCCTACGCTTGGCGTCCTTCATCTTGTCCACGAGTGTGTATCTAATACTCTAAACGATGCTGGCCGGACTCGAGTGGGAAAAGAATGAGTATCCGAAAATCAAAGTGTCTTGATGGACGATGGAAATTTTAGTGGGGTCCCTTATCCTGACTCACAGTCTAACCCCTTCTGGACTTATCTAATCGCGAAGCTTATCGCCGCAACTTTTTTTTCTGATAATTTTAGGACATGCCGCAGTTCTTTGCGGTACTGGTCAAACCAATTGAATCCAACGTCGAATTTGAGTTGACGACAGACCTCCATCGACAGAAACATGGCTCGCAAGCGCACCAAGAAGAGAACCCACCTGGGTGCTAGCAACCCTGAAGTTGACGCTCCGGGCCATGCATCGGCACGCGACCCCAAGAGCATGGTCATCCGAATCGGCGCAGGCGAGGTCGGTTCCAGCATCAGCCAGCTTGCCGCCGACGTGCGCAGAGTCATGGAGCCAGGCACGGCCAGTCGGTTAAAGGAGCGCAGAGGGAACAGGCTCAGAGACTACGCCGTCATGTGCGGACCGTTGGGTGTCACACATCTGCTGCTCTTCTCTCGATCTGAGAGCGGCAACACCAATCTGAGAGTCGCACTGGCGCCGCGAGGACCTACGCTGAATTTCCGTGTTGAAAACTACTCCCTCTGCAAAGATATCCAGAGGTCACAGAAGCATCCTCTAGGAGGCGGCAAGGAATTCCTGACCCCCCCTCTGGTACGTTTGCGGCATCCTTCAAGACACACATCTCATAGCTAACGAACCAATCTCGCAGCTTGTGATGAACAATTTCACCCGCCCCGACTCTGATTCCAACTCCAAAGTACCCAAGCACCTCGAATCGCTCGCCACTACTGTCTTCCAATCCCTCTTCCCGCCCATCAACCCACAGACACATCCTCTGAAGTCGATACGACGAGTGCTTCTCTTGAACCGCGAGCAGTCCGAGACCGACGATGGAGCATTCATCGTCAATTTCCGACACTACGCCATTACCACAAGGTCAACGGGTGTTTCAAAGTCGCTCCGTCGCATCAACGCGGCTGAGAAATTCCTGTCCACCAAGACCAGCCGGAAAGGAAAGATGCCCAACCTGGGCAAATTGGAAGACATCGCCGACTACATGATTGGTGGTGAAGGAGGGGAGGTAGGTTACATGACGGACGCTACGAGCGGAAGTGAACTGGACACAGATGCCGAGATCGAGGTGGTCGATTCCGCACCCCGCAAGGTCCTCTCATCGCGTGCCCGGCAGGCCGCAGCCCGTGAGGCCGAGGGCGAGGAGGAGGAAAACGTGGAACGACGAGCTGTCAAGCTTGTTGAGCTGGGCCCACGTATGAAGCTCCGGCTTACGAAGGTCGAGGAGGGACTGTGCTCAGGAAAGGTCATGTGGCACGAGTATGTTCACAAATCCAAGGAGGAGCTCAAGGAGCTGGAGCAGCGGTGGGAGAAGCGCAGGCAGGAGAAGGAGGCCCGCAAGAAGGAACAAAAGGCCAACGTCGAGCGGAAGAAGGCAGAAAAGTCAGCCCGGGGCAAGAAGGGAGACGATGAGGATGACGAAGAAGGAACCGGTAAATACGGAGGGTATGACTATGACAGCGACATGGATGTGGATGAATTTGACAGCGAGGGCCTGGAAGGAGACGCCGAATATCTTGTAAACAAGAAGATGGAGGAGGCCGGAGAGTGGGAAGAGGAGGCGGCCGAGATTGCCGCCGGGGCCGAGCGATAGACAAGAGATGGGAAATGGAAAAGTGATCTGATACCAGGTGAACTGTCAGCATATGGAGGACCAGTAGAAGACCAGTAGATAATAATCACGACCGGCACGGCGCTCAATCATCACCGTCCACATGAAGCATGGACCCAAGGGGAAAAAGAAAGGAGCATCGGCAAGAGATGCCGATCAACGGACTGAAATGGACTGGGTTGGGCTGCTTGTCCAGGGTAAATTTCAGACGAGGGAACAACCAGCGTCAGACCAAAAGCTCAGCTCAGCACAGTGCGGTGACTTCCCTTCCCTTCTCCCTCGTATGTACAAATTCTCGCCGGCCGTTAATCTCACCCATCTCAGACACACAGCACACACACGCACGCGACCACTTTATCCCCTCTCCTGAGCCTGTCCCGCTGCTGCGTTGCGTTGCCCCGCGTTGTGCTGGCATTGTCTGGCCGTGATCATACATACTCACTCACATACATACATATATACACCTTCCCATGATCGCCGGTCTTGTCTACTTCCACCGGTGATTCCAACGCCTCTCTTCCTAGACTCTCTCGTTCCCCTCTCAGTGACAGTGAGCAATGTTTCGCCTGGCAGCCCGGAGCTCTACGCCCACAGCAACGACAGCATCCATCCTGCAACGTCGGAATCTGTGCCCCCGAACCCTTCTTGCCTTTCAGAGACGTGCTTACACCTCGGCTTCCCAGGGTGGGCAGACAGGAACGTCATCGGCCTACCTGAAATGGGGTGGACTGGGGGCCGTCACTCTCCTCGGGTCGGGCGCCTACATCTCTTCGAGCAGTTCACAGGCAGAAAAGGATCCCTTGCCCAAGGCAGCTGCCTCAGAGCACATCCCGACCATCAACCAATTAGCATCCGAGGATGACATCGTGGTCAGGTCGCCTATCAAGGCCCTGAGCCTCAAGGATGCCGACGAGAAGCTGAGGGAGAGTGCTCGAACCTTCGTATTCGACAGCAAGGACGGGGCCAAGGGGAGGATCGATGTTGTCTGCCTGCCCAGCAACCATCCCAAGGAGGACGACTGGTCTGTCGGTACAGCAAAGGGGATTGGTGGTGCCGCAACCGTCTACGCGGGTGTGTATGACGGCCACGTGTGAGTAAGAAGAGGGGTGTGGTGTAGAACAGCCAAAACGAGAACGAGCATTTTTTGGAGAGTTTGATACTAATCGCACCAGCGGATGGGCCATGTCGACGATCCTGCGAGAAGCCCTCATCCCCTATGTGTCCACGGCACTCAGCAGACTGTCGTCCGCAAACTCGGAGGAGGCCATCGTCGCCGCCATCAAGACTGCCTTCACGAAGCTCGACGACCGCGCCATGAACACGGGCACAGAGGTTGCCGAGAAGCTCGGCGCAGGCTCAGCAGAGGCCGTGGCAGCCCTCGCACCCGCCTTTGCCGGCTCCTGCGCCCTGCTGACCATCTACGACCCCGTCGCATCCGTGCTCCGGACTGCCGTCGCCGGTGACTCCCGCGCGGTGCTTGGCTACCGATCCGCTACCACGTCTTCAGATGACTACCAGATGGAGGAGCTGAGCCTCGACCAGACGGGACTGAACAAGACCGAGGCGGAGAAGATTTCCAAGGAGCATCCAGGGGAGAAGGAACTCATCCTCGACCCCAACAGCGGCAGGCTGCTGGGCATGGCCGTCACGCGGAGCTTCGGAGACAGTCGGTGGAAGTGGCCCCTCGAGCTGCTCCAGACCTTGCGAGAGAGCCACCCGGGCAACGTGCCTCGCCCAAACTACAAGACCCCTCCCTACATGACGGCAGAGCCCGAAGTCACGACTCGCGTCGTGTCGTCTGACGACTTTGTCATCTTGGCTACGGACGGGCTCTGGGATCACATCTCCAGCGAGGATGCCGTCAAGTGCGTCTCTCGCTGGCTCCAGGCCCGCAAGGCCAACAAGCCCGAAGCGCAGCCCCCGACCCAGGGGTCGATGGAGGTCAGTAAGTTGGGGTGGTCATACTGGAACAGCACGCCGGAAGATTTCATAATCGAGGATCTAGATAATGCATCCGTGTGTCTTGTCAAGAACGCCTTCGGGGGTGCCCGGAGAGAGCTGTTCAGGACGGTCATGACGGCGAGGGAGCCAGCGAGCCGGTACTTTAGAGACGACGTAACCGTTCAAGTCATTTTCTTCAAGGACCCCTACAGAAAATGACGAACGAGTGCCAGACGAGGAGAGGGGGGACTCATTGGCTGTTAATTAGTAAAACCTCTTGAATGACCAATTCAGGGTGTGTTCACATATTGCATTCATAGCTTTGACAATTCATGAAAAGGATCAGAAGATGAATCTGGAGTCTTCTTGCAAGTCAGCCTAAACAGATCTTAACGCTACTGTATGATATTATCCTCCAAACGCCAATCGTGCTAGTCTCCCAACGCCAGTTTGAGAATAGCAAAAATAAAGACAATGATGATCAAAACGCTCATGTCCTTCTAGACAATTTACAGTGCTCGATCCTCAAGGAAATGAATGGTCCCCAATTTCATTGCGAGTCCTCCAATTATCGGTATTCATCCTCCTCCAGCCCATACTCGGCATCCATGTCGGGATTGTCATCGTCCTCATATCCACCGTTAAACTCGTCTCCGCCAGCAAACTCCTCGTCTCCATGGCCCGCCTCGTACTCTTGAGTCTCGTCGTAGTCATAGGTTTCCTCTTCCTCTTGGTAGTCTCCAGCAACACTTTCCTGCTCCGGTGCCTCATCGTCCTCCGCAACGCCAAGGGTACTGCCAGCCATACTTGTCTTGCGACTGGTCGCTTCCGATCCAAGCCCGCCACCGTTGGGGTTATCAAAAATGCTGCGAATGGCGTCGTAATTAATTCGTTTGGACCAGGCTCGGTCCTTGGCAACGTTAATGGCGGCTTCTGCTGCAGAGCTGGCCGGACTAGTTTGGCCTTCGCCCATTCTCGCTCGCTTTCTTCGTCGACGTGTCTGTTTAGGTCGATCGGCCTCGATTTTCCGGCGGAAGACCTTCTCTTGATGCTGTCGGAGCCACTCCTTATTCTGATTGACCCAAATCGTCTCCTTGATTCGCGCCTCATCTGGGGAGAGCAAGCAGTTGATGACTTCGGGATCGTCTGCAAACTCATCCTCATCAATGTCAGCTGACATGGAAACCTCCTTTTGGGGCCGTTGCTTGAGAGCCCAGTGGGTATGGATGCGCGCTCTTTGCTCGGCATTTGAGTAGGCCAGGGCGTGCTCATAGGTGAGAGGATCGTTGAAGATCTCCTCAATCTGGCCCTCAAGCTCTTCCTCATCCTGCTCCCACTCCTCATTGATCGGCAATTGCGATCGCCTGCGGCTACTTCCCTGTTGACTATCCTCGTCCAGTCCCTTTTCTATCCCGTCGCCGAAATCTTGTACGAGCTGGTCCAAACTCCCCGACAGATTCTCTCCCGCTTCATCGCGATTTTCACTATCTTTGGGGATCTGTGATGGAAGAGGGGGGATGATGAACCCTTCCTCATCACGTCGATACTCGATGACTGGAGCCTTTGAAAGATCAGCGCCGCCTGCGTCTGACTGCCGGCGTTGCCTGGCTAGGCCATCTGCAGGGCGTCCTGTTGAATCATTACCTTCGTCATCATCAGCGCCGTCGTCGTTTGTTAATCTCTTTCGCTTGCGAGACCGCTCTTCAGCGAGCTTTCTATACTCATCCGTCTTGCGGTAGAATGATGGGGGATCGTGTGATGTTTCCAAAAAATCCTGTTTCAAAAAGTCCTCCACCGACATACGACTAGACTCTGTCACTTTGAACTCGGATAAACGGTTCTGGATGGTATGATTTGTCACTTTGACAATGTAGACGACCTCCCGGACAGTGCGACGGAAATTGTGCATGCGGGCAGCCATAAGGAGACAGGCTCCGCAGATGCCAGACGGGCGACGACCCATGACCATCCAGTCACGGCTCATGCGCTTGACCAGGCGGACGGCATCCTCAGCTACACGAGCTGTCTCCTGATGAAACTCCATCTTGGTGGCGAACCTCCAGATCAGATCCTCGGGGTAGACAGGGATCAGGCCGTCATTTCCAATTGGAACCACTTCGTTGAGCTTCTTGAAGATGCGGCCCAGCTTGAAAACGTTGAGCTGGACCAAATCAGCCAGATCAATCAACATGACCTTGCACGGCGGTTCAGCGCGGCAGGCTGCGTAAAGACAGACAGCAGCAACACTGGTCAGTGTACGACCCTGAATAAAGTTGGCGCTCGAGGCGAGCTTGAAAACCTGGGTGCCGTATGTAACGAAGCTCTCGCTGACGTTGAGCTGCTGAGCATAACCTTGCATCAAACCCTTGGCCTCGCGGATGCTCTTCTCGCGATCTTCAGAGCCACCGACTCTTCTAAAAGACGGCCCCATGCTTCGAACGCCGGCCTGGTCTGCTGCAACAAAAGAACCCTGGACCATGGCAGCACCAGAGGAGGTTTCACCAAACTGCACCTCGGCAACAATGTTACTGTCATCAGCAACACGACCACAGGTCTGACAGGTGCCGTCGACGACGTTGGGCTTCCGACAGGCCTTGTTGGAACACTGGCCTCGTGATGGGACAGCAAGCGAGGCAGCTGTGTTGTTGGAGGGGTAAGCAAATTGCGAGGATCGTGATGAAGCAGCGGCATTGGCCCGGCGCTCCTCACGCTCACGCATTGCACGAACGGGATTTGGGCGTGCAAACCGAGGTTTGGACGCAGCCGAGCCCGCAGGCTTCTTGGCTGGTGTCAAAAAGGAGGACATTTTGTGTTGGTGCTGGATGGATGTGCTGATAAGTGCAAGGCAGAGAAGGTGAGGGGAAATGGGAGGTTTCCTAGACGAGCAAAGCTTTGATTGATGGGGAGGGGAGAATGAAGATGAGTCGGTCGGTCGGTCGACAGGTAGACAGGCAGGCAAACAGCCAAAGAAGGCAAGAGAGGGTTGGCTGAATGAATGAAGGCATCAATCTGCCTCTCGCCCGGCCCTCCAGCTCCTCCTCAGCGACGAGGCTGAGTTCTCGCCTCGATAGAACTCGAGACTCAGGCAAGAATGAAGGCGTTTGGTGGTATCTCAAGACAGCCAAGAAGCGGTTCGGGAAAGATGAGACAAACCCGTGAGCTTTGACTGAGGAAGGGTGTAAGTCAAATGGATGGATGGATATTGGCTGGATGAAATGAGCGATACTGGTCTGGGGGAAATTGTGTCGACACTCAATTTCCCTCTGGTCGAGTGGGCCCGTTGACTCACGTCGGCCACTGTCACGCGCCCCCCGGTACAGCCGCGAGTTCGAACCGTGAAGAGAGGTGCTGAAGGGCGCTTTTTATTCCAGGTCTGACTGGTTTGAGGAGGATAAAAAACGGCATAGAGTTAATCATGGAGGTCTCATATGTATACCCAAATCTCAATACGCAGCGATGGACGACTGACCCGAGGTGTTGAGCTTGTGGCGTTTGCTGCTGCCTTCCCTCACAGTTCGCAACTTTGCTGGCGTGCGCCTCACCTACATGTAATCACCAACCGGAGATTTTCCGACTTCCTCTCGGATGACTAAGCGATCGGCAATTCGACTTTCATCGAGGTTCATCTCGAGGCACGCTTTGCGGAACTTTTGAAAGAGGCAATTCCGCATTAAACCATATTATTCCAAGTGACACCATCCTTTTTTGCGGGTGAATTGGCAGTAGCAGAAGCTCATCCCGCTACCCACTCCGACTTCTTAACGGCCGAGCCATATTGGTCTCGTTCCGGCTCCAATTAAACAACAACACACCAGCAAAGAAGGGGCAAGAGCCGAGTCAACTAGAACTTTGCCCACTGAAGAGGAACAAGTGCAGTTGTTATTAGTCAATACGTAGGCCATCAATATATAAAGATCCATCCCATTGTTTCTCAAGTCCATCTTCTACCTAGGTAGCTTAACCAAACATTTACACACATACGCACCCAAACTCGCACCGCCCCTCTCATCACCATGTCTGAGCTCCAGTTCCCGTTCACCTTCGCCGCCGACCCCAACACGGATCTGTGGAAGAAGCCTCCCAGCCACGACGCAAAGAACGGTATGTCTCCTCATCCACATGCCCTGAATACTCTAAACAAACCTCGTCTCTCCAATACGACCCTCCATCTTCAACACACACACATACACACATACACACATACACACTCCTATTCTGTCCATCCGACCATCTCACTAACACAGCTCACCCAAAAGCCCCCGTCCGCCCCCTCAGCAAGGCCCCCCTCGCCCAGTTCCAATCCGCCTCCGTCTCCTTCACCTGCCCCTACACAGTCCAGTTCGACCAGGCCGGCCTCGTCCTCCGCCTCTCCCACGCGGCCTCCAGCGCGACCAAGTGGATCAAGGCCGGCGTCGAGTTCTTCAACGGCGTGCCCCGCCTCTCCGTCGTCTGCTGCGACAACTACTCCGACTGGAGCGTCACCACCCTGCCCGACGCCGACGGGCACGTGGTCGCGGGTAAGAAGAGCATCACCGTCCGCGTGGAGCGCGACGGCGTCACCCTCTGGGTGTACTGGGTCAACGGCGACGAGAAGGTCGCCCTGAGGGAGATCGCCTGGGTCTACGGGCCCGACGGCGCCGGCGAGGGATGGGAGCTCGAGGTCGGCGCCCTGGTGGCCCGGCCCAACCCAGAGGCCAAGGATCAGCTCGTGGCTACTTTCCAGAACCTCGAGGTCGTGTGGGCCAAGCAGTAGATATGATAAAAAAATAAACCAAGTTAAATCAACGCACAAGTATCCATAGTGCCTCAGCTAAATGAACGTGCCATAACATGTTTTGTTAAACGTAGGTGGGCTCAGGCAAGGTAGGCAGGCAAAGCATGGGATAGCAACATCACGTCACATCACTTAGCGAAAGGGACGGGACACAAATATGAGGCGGGCCGACTCTCTCATTACCTCAAAAAAAACAACAGCTCTGAACATGACCACACCCAGGCGGATCGCACGCGACCCGGTAGATGAAGTGTTCCAATCGTAAAGACCTGCTACAAAAACACAAACAACAATCCTGGGCGATGTATACAGTCCACCACACATTTCCTTCTTTTTTTCACATCGTCGCGCTTCCCCCACATTGCGCTTCCTCAAATAACAAAGGGAATAACATGACGACAGTCGGGGGGGGTATGTCAAAAGCGTACCAATCTGTCTAAAGATGTGAAAACCAAAAAGGGGGGCGTTAGCAGAACTCGACGGCCATTCCATCCTGTGGATGCGCCGTCTTGGTTCCTGCCCCTTACCTCCAGATGGATTAAAACAAAAAACAAAGGTATCATTCTCGGGTGCGCACTTAAATCAAGGGCGTAGAGTGGTGATGAACGCCAGCAAGTGATATGCAAGAAGAACGAGATTGCAAAACAAAAAATCCATCTAAAGGCTGCTGAGATGATTGCTTGAGACGGGGGAGCCACTGCTCAAAAGGGAGCAGTCACATATTCTCAGAATTGGAGCTCCCCCGTCTGTAAATGGAGTGCGAACAGGGACCCTGTTGCCTCCCATCCTGATTGCCATGGTTTCGGCCAGCGAAGCGACGTGAAAACAACGCCGGAGGAGGGAGGGGGCCCCAATCAAAAGGCAATGAGATCAGACAAGTAGAGATACTTTCTAAACCAAAAAAAGCACAGCGCTTTGAAACAAGCAAAACAATAAACCACCAAAATACTTTGGTACAAGACTCGAAATGACAATAAATGGAGCAGAAGGCTGCAGTCCGTAGCAACGGTGTTATTAGGCGCCTTCTCAGCTCGTATACTCATCAAAAAAGTTGTCGGCCAACCTCCTGGGTGAGAGAAGTAGAGAAAAACAGCTCCCAAATGGTAGACGGTCAATCTGATGAGGGGAGCGACGAAAAAGCAAATAACTCCATCTGTACCGCTTGCGTAACATTCCAATCATTATCATAAATCATCAAGACTTTTTTTTTCGGTGATTTTGCATTGCGATGCCGCGTATAGTTTCGGCCTCGTTTTCTGGTTTTTTTTTTCTCTCCAGTTCTTCATTCCTTCGAACAGCAAAGTGGGGAAAACTGAGTCAGTGCATGTAAGTTTTGCCATGCGACCTGGCGGCAACTCTGGATTGTTGGATTCAGACAGTCTTTGGGGTTCGGACGTTGCTGACCTCAATGACGTCGTCCAGGTGGTTGCACATTGCCACGAACAGGTCGAAAAATAGTTTGCTGCCTCCAGCTTCCATCTCAGCCTGCATGGTACCACTGCGCTTGAAGGTCTTGCGGCAGCGGATGATCAGGGCGAGGTAATGAGCGCGCAGACGGCTGTCTGAGTCGGGCGTGTGGGCATAGGCATACTGGGCTGACCTCAGGATGGTTCCGACATCAATGCCGGCCTGAAGTCCTTGCTTGCGCAAGGCCAGTCGCTTCAGCTCGTCGAGGCCATATCGCTCTGCGGCACAGTATACGACCGTATCGCGGAGGATGTCGGCCCCTATGCTCGAGATGTAGACAGCGGCTTCCGGTGAGGCGCCTGCAGCGCGACCGCCTGCGGCCTGCGGGTTGGGTGAGGGGTGAGGACTTCTCGATGCCGTTTTAGGTTGATCTTCGAGTTCCCAAGAGTTCCTTTGCCTGTTGTGGATCAGGCGGGGATAGTAGTCACCCTTGTAGAGGTACTCAAGGACGGCCGAGAAGACCTCGGGTTCTTCGTCGGGGAGGGATATCCTCCGGTTCTGCGCATCAAAGAAGTTTTCTGAACAGGCAGCCGTGAAGAACGGCGACTGACGTAGGACATCTTCGTGCGCTGCAAATAGTCGACCTTCGCGACCAACTGTGAGGGTCACGATAGGTGAAGGAGCAGTGGACTGAGGGTTACTAGGCTGATGGCTGGGCATCGAAGCCTGGTGGTGCTGGTGCTGAGCGCGCTGAGCGTGCTGAGGCTGAGCATATTGATGCTGAGCGTGCTGGTGCTGGTGCTGGTGCTGAGCGTGCTGAGGCTGGTGCTGGTCCTTCTCCGTCGTCAACGACTTTTGCAACTTCGTGATCTTCGTAGGCTCCCGCGATGAGCCATTCTTCTTTAGTCTCGCAGCCTTGTCGACACGGGTCTGGTCCTGAGACCTAAACGAGCGCTTGAACATGGCGGCGGGGTATTGGTTGACTGGTTGGTTGATCTTGTTTCCTCAATGCGAGTTCAAGATGTCTTATTGGGGACAACTAAAGAATGGAAACAACTCTGAATGGGATAGACAAGTGGCTTGAGGCAGACGCGAGCGGATATATGTAGGCGATCGGATATACCCAGGCAGGCAGGAATGCGACGATGGCCACGACACGCCACACGCGGGGGTGTGCGTGTGCTTTGCCGGTTGGACTTGAAGAGAGCGACGAAGAGAGCGAAGGAGAGTCGGGGGTGGGGGTGTCGGGTTGAAAGAGTGAATGACGCACAAGAGGAAGGATTGGCTCGGGCCCGGGCGACAGGATTCGTGCCTTCAGCAGTAAAGCGAAATCACGGAATACCTGTAGATGCTTTGCGACCCGTTGTTGATGGCTTGTGTGTGGGGAGGAAGAGGAGAGGGGAAGAAGCCCAAAGATTTCGTCTGGGCGGTTTTGTATTAGAGTTAAGATCCACCCCCTCCTGGCGCTCCAGCGGCTTCAGGTGTCTGTTGGCACCAGCCACTTAGCTGCCGCCGCCGCCCAGACTCCCCTGTAGCGACACCGCTCCAGCCACCGAGCGCAGCCAGTGAGCGGCCGGCAATTATGGGCTCTCCTCATGCACCAGCGGTCGGTAGATGGAGGTCGCCGCTACCTGGACCCCCATGTCCCGATAGACCCAGATGGGTTAAAATAGATCTCCTTCTTCTTGCTTCTTTTTCACCGACACCAAGGGCGGTCGCATCTACGCCCGACGGCAGGACATGTCAGGTGTCCCTGTTGGCATTGCTAGCAGCAGCGGTATCGTCTTCCCGGGCTGCACATGATGGCAGCCAACTGCATCTCCGCCAATGCCAGCGACTCTCAGGGCCCGCAGACCGTTGCGTCGAGGTAGGTCTACGTCCAGGTACTTGCGCAGCTCGTCAGGCTTGCCGATCATCGCTGCCCAGAGCACGCACGCACTTAACCACACCACAGCACGTAGGGCATCCATCCATCCACGTATGTACCTATGTACACACCGACTCCCGTCCGACACGCATCCCCCATCAGTTTCATCTGCCCATCGCATTGGCCCTCTAGCCGCCCGGCTTCCCCCAGGCAGGTTTGATTGCACAGATCCCCCAAAGCAGCACCGTCGCATCAGACAGTCGCAAGGCACCGACGTGCTGTTGGTATCTCCACCCCACCCATTTTCCACCAGGGACCGGCCCGCATAGATAACCAGCTGATAACTGGGAACAGGCGACATAGACTCAAGTAGACGGTATGTACTAGTCCCCTCCAACGGCGAGATAGAGTTTGAGCATTCTATTGCTCCAGCCAGTCACAGACATGTCTCTGGGACCTTGGGCTGAGACACGGGGAAAGGTCCAATTGGTCTTGGTGGCAGATTAGGCAACAAAGGGTAAGACTCGAACGAGAACATGCTGAACATTTGTGGTTTGCCATTGACACACCATCAATGATCATATCCAGGGTAACACATGGTCGGGAGGTAGGTTCTCGCGCACGTCTCCGTGAATCTCTGCACGTAGTGTTCCCCAGTGCCCACCACACCAAGAGATTGGATGGCTTATGTGCTACAATAGCGACCAATCAACCCATATTGGTTCGTGTTTCGTGCTCCTGTTTCTTACTGTGATTCTAGTGAGGTCCCGTCGATTCTGATGAGCCTTGGAACCGAGCAACAATCAGCAGAGGGGGGGGGTTCCCTCCGTCCGAGCTGCCAGAGATGCGGTATGGAAGCATCGTCCTGTGTAATTTCCCGCAGCTACCTGAATTGGGAGTTGGGCATCGAGGCAGATGCATCCATCAAACCATCGAAAAGGGATACGTACCATGCCCAAGACCCGGGCGAGGGTAATAAGGCCGGAATGTTCTGGAAAGTGGGCATGGATGTTGGGGAGAACAGGAGGGTGAACGAGGTCACGATGCGCGCGCTCTACACGGTGGTTGGATATCTTCATTATATAAGCCGCTTCACCATCCTACCCTAAACATGTATGCCAACCTGTCTCGGTACCCAAAATCCTCAGCTTCCCTCTCTCTCTTCAAGAGCTTTGTTATTTTGGAATTTGATGCCTTCCCTCAGCCATTGCTTTTACGTAGGTTTTGGACGTAAAATGAGAGGTTTTTGGTACTCAGATCATGGCTTGGTTCTCTCCGCCTCCGCCATCTTCCATCCAGCTGCCGTTACGCTTGGATAAGAGCTCACCGACTCCAGCGCGGGCCAACCGGCTGTCCATTTCGGCCTGATGACCCTGGGACACAGTTGGTCTGCTCCGGGGACTTGGTCCGAGGTGGAGTCATCGTCCAACGGCTCATTTGCTCATCTCCATCCGACACACTTCCCCTGAAAACTGGGCACTCCCGGTGCCCTCGGTCGTCATGCTCCCGATGTCGCTTAGAGCGCATCTTGGGCTCCAGACGTGCATGACTTGTGGGAAAACTATGGCCCTCGAGCCAATGATGCGCCGGAGGAGACTGAGTCCTATTTTAAGGAGCAAACTAGAAGAGGAAGAATAGAAGAGGAGTAAAGAGGCATATTCCGTTTCTTGTCGTCGAGCCGACGTTGTACTGCATCCTCTCCCTCTGGCCATCTCTGAGTTGGCATGTCCTGTTCCACCAAAAGTCACCGGATGGCCTGCTCGATTAATTCAGGGTCAAGCGGATCTCCCCCTCCCATCCTGAAACTATGAAATCGACACCGACAAACTGGCTTGGAGACCTTGGCTCACTGATGCTGACGTGATGATTCTACGTCTTTCCGTAATTGATGGGGCTTTGCTCGTTCATAGCTTTGCTACCCTCAATCAAGCAGGTACTACAATGGGCCCGTCAGCTGGATTAGCTTCCAGGCGTTACGTTGCATGAACGGACTTGATGGTTCACTTAAACGAGGTGAAGTTGCCCGGCTTTAGAGTTGCCCGCTACTTGGCTTGTAGTGTATTTGCCGGGATTGTATTGTGTAATTGGTTCTGCGATGTCATGATTGTGAAATGATCTAATTGAAGAACCACTGACAATTATTTCTTCGGCCTGCAAATGATAAAGGTCAAGGGCAGTTGAAGTTTGGAGGTAGGCATGGAAGGATGGTCATGGGCGTGGGAAGCAGCCACACCGTCCCAAAATTCCTTCAACAGCGCAATTGCAAAATGGAAAAATGATGATTGAATTTTGGACCGAATCCTCGGCTTCACTAGGTAAGAGCTGTGTAAAGTCATTCGTATCTTAGGATAATCGTTGGTTATTGAGTTCCCCCCATGACACTCTTTCCTCCTACATGATTCACTAGGTATGTTATAGGTATAGAGAGAACCTCACCTAACTTATGATGATCAGGGTAGCCCTTGATGTCTGGTTGCGCCTCTACCCTTCAGCACGATGGCTTTGGCACCATCCAATGTCTGTATTGCCCTACTACAAACTTTTCCCCAATTGGTACATTTGACTCATAGAGGGTCCGATATCGTCAGGTGGGCTCCATGGTCTTAGGAATCCGAGAGAGCGTCCTGGGCTGCAGCTGCAGCTGCAGCTGCCGCAGCGCGTGACCGGCTAAGGGATTTTGTGAAGCCTTCTCGCACAGCGATGAAGCCAAACATCAAGGTGGACACTGTGGATGTTAGGATAACGGTGTTGAATGAATAATGCGCCGATGAGACTCACTGAGAGGTGCAAGAAGAACGAAGCCAATGCAATAAGCAGTGACAGCCTCCTGTGAGCCAACCTTGCTTTCATCAAGCCAATCGAATGCGAACCAGCCAGTCACTAGTTTCCCAATCGCTGCCCAGCCGAGATAAAGTCCAGCAAATAGGATTAGCCCTACGAGATGCGAGCCAATTGCCTAAAATCTGTCAGAATTGTCGCGGAAGAAAGTACCTGACAAGAGTTGACGTACGAAGGGACGCTTGACGCTGTTGAAGAAAAGTATTTCAATCATCATGATGACGGACGTGACGCCATAGAGATTGATGAGGACAAACGCCTTGAACCAACCCTCTCCGAATAAATCGCTGACTAGTATCCCATGAAGTCAGCTGCTGCAAATTCTCATGAGATAGAAAGAAAATTTGAACCGATGGGCACTTACAGGGAGTATCGGGCAAAGCTGGCAGAGCCGAAGTCGATGCTAAGTCCAGGGGCGGGGGCTCCTCAGGCTCGCCAGCGTCGTTTTGCCGAGTGATGAACCAATATACGGTAGAGTTCATGAAGGAAAAGACAACAGCTGTGGCGTAGAACATGGTGAAGTAGAATTGGTTGCGTAGACTGGCCATGTTCCTTGGCAGAGACATTGCCGAGATGATGTATGATTCGATTCCATCGGTTTCTTCGACGTGCGGGTAGTATAAATGGGTGAATGTCCACGACTGATTGACAGGTTAGAGCCGGAACAGAAGGTGATTGAAGGGGTGACTTACAAAAGTGATGATGTGGTATACAAGCACCAAGAAGAAGCTTACAATGGCAAAGTCGAAGAAGTGCCTCCAGTTCGTAAATTCTGATTCGGTTGTAAGCTTGTCGTTGGCAACCATGACCGTAACTGCAGAGAGGTAGGCGAGGACGAATCCTCGGAGGATCACTAGGACATTCTGCGGGATGATTCTCCATGGAGAATGGCTGGCTCGTAGGAAGGCCGGCTGCCATAGGTTTTCCGGTTAGATGGGCTAAATGGGCGAGATGATGACTCCAATATTTGCAACAACTTACATGGTCCTGCAGCGTGGTAGGGCCAGGCAGACCGCCCACCGACGAGAGGAGAGGAGCAGTCTCCATCTGAGGCAAGCGATCGTAAGGCAGATGACGGGAGGTGAAAGAGAGTATGACGATGACTGGTAAAGCTGATGTGCTCGAGCTGGCACGGTTACGAGAGAGATCGAGCAGGGAATGCAGATGAAAGCAAAGCGGGATGGTGTAGAGAAAAGGGAGCCAGAGGACCAAAACAAAGCAAATGGATGGTGTTGGGTCGAGAATTGGCTGCCTCAGTCAGAGTACTGCACTTTCCTTGGTTTCTCGATAGCTGTAAGTGGGAGGAGCAGGATTCAAAGGAACAGGCAACTGCCAACCACAGCCACATGCACCATCAACAGTCAAGCAATAACTCGAGGCCTCACCAGCATCAACAGCACGGAATGGGAGCAGATACCACGATCGGCTATTTGCACGTCAATGTTGTGATGATTTCTAGAAATACAATGGGTCGATACAGTAGCCCGTCGCAGCAAAACGGCATGGGGCCGGGATGGAAGTTGGTGATTACTCGCGCTTGGACGCAGCGCCTTCCTTCCTCATGCCCTCGCATCCAGTGGCCTTGCCTGCCAGTTCTTCCACCCGGCCATACCCTTGACCTTCATCTCTCGTCTCGCTTGCCTTCTTCATCACAGCGACACCGGCTGCCTTGTCCTGTTCCCCAGACGACTTCCAGGCGTGTGAGCCGCTGATGTCGCCAATGGCAGCCTGGACACAGAGGTACAGTCAGCGAGTTTCCTCAGATTGATGGCATCAATGGAAGCTGAGTCCCGGATTTGCCAACTCACCTCTGCTGCACCTTTCACCCATTGCGCGTGGCCTCCCATAAGGCTTGGCTGTGACTGCTGGTTCTGATTGTTGTCTGACATTTTGGTCTCCTCAAATAGATTCCTTTGTGGAAGTTGGGCACGATGTAGTTCGGATCAATGTCAATTTCTCATGTGAATCTACAGAGTAGAGCTCAAGCAAAACCAAGGCTATACCGCCGAGAATAAATAATAAACTGAAGAATGATCAGCAGGTCTAATTGACGACGTCACTCGTTCAACATTGGTCCTTAGACTGAGGTGCTCCGATTCTCTCGATCTCTATGACATCACTTCTGGCGACCTGGAACCACAGGCGGAAGCCACATTGGAGAGCTACAGGCGCGAATGAATGAATGGCCTTGTACACCAGTGCAATTTGGAGAAAATCCCCCACACGAAATGGCCCGCATTTTGCCTGTTCTTTTTTTGGCATGGAAGAGTCGAAGAAGCGGGCGATTTTAAGGACCCTCAGTGAACTGGTCCGTGCACCCCAACTCAAACAGCTGCTGGAGAGCCACATGTCCACTACTGCGAATGGCTACCGTAGCTGGTAGCTTGGACACGCTTCGCTGCATCACGATCTGCTTCAACTCGGGACGCAACTCGACCTCCCAGCCTCATCGCCAGTGGGACCCTTGCGCAATCGGCCCTCTCTGCTCACGATATCTACGAAGTGCCCGATTGTCGACCACCGCAATGCTGTCCATGCTTCAGAACCCCCGGCAGGCCGCCGCGCAGGTCTTGAATTTCGCCCTGATCCTGTCTTCAGCTTTCATGGTACCCCAGACCACCGCCCAGATATCCTCGCTATGTGTCAATCCTCTGTTCTAACCAAATCTACCGCAGATGTGGAAAGGCCTCTCTGTCATTTCCGACTCGCCGTCCCCGATCGTCGTCGTTTTATCCGGATCTATGGAGCCCGCCTTCCAGCGAGGAGATCTGCTGTTCCTGTGGAATCGTAATCTGTTGCAAGATACCTCTGTCGGAGAGGTTGTCGTATACAATGTGAAGGATAAGGACATTCCCATTGTCCACCGTGTCGTCAGGAAATACGGAGAGGGGTGCGTATTCCCCAACCAGCTCTTTGGTCGGACGTGGAGTCAAAGTTGTTCGGAAACTGACACGGTATTCTAGCGAGGACGCGAAGCTTCTCACCAAGGGCGACAACAATCCTTCCGACGATACTGAGGTGTGTAGCGTGGGAACCTTTGCTGCAAGCTAGATAGATACTGACCCTGACTGATAGCTATACGCTCGAGGCCAGGACTACTTGGTTCGCAAGGATATCATTGGTAGTGTTGTTGGCTGTGAGAACCCCCAAAGTGTCCGCCTCAGTCTGACATATTCGTACTAATCATTGTGCTAGATATTCCTTTTGTCGGATACGTCACAATTCTCCTGTCAGAGCACCCATGGCTGAAGACGGTCATGCTGGGCGTGATGGGCTTGTTTGCCATCCTGCAGAGAGAGTAAAAGAGGGCCGAACCCGGATTGCAGAAAGCGATGCCGTATTTCCAGAGGATAGATTTTGATCCATATACCAAAATTTAAAACCGTCTATCAACCACAATGTCTGCTGTGTTGTCTGAATTCTGCGAGATGCACGCATGATGAAGTTCCAAGCATGTGAACCCTGGACCTGGATGCATGAGAGGGGAAGAGCCCTTTTGTAAATATTCACTTGCGCAGAGCCCAGCAATTGGATACGAAAAACTCGAAACTCCTTGATACGCTCGTAGAAGCCCAATGCGCCTCGGTAGTTGGATATTGCTCCAGCTGGTGCGCCGGTTCCTAGCTTGCTTCGTTGAGGCGTCTCTCATGCATTTGAGATTGGTCAGTAGGCATTAATCCGGTACGCAGAATGTCACAGAGTGGATTCACTATCGCCCATGCAGTTCTTCTCGCAACTACCTTAGGTATATAGGTAATATTAGAGATCCCTTGAGACAGCTACATAGTAGTAGGCGCCTAGAAATCCTCCACCCTGGCTAGGTGACCTTGCTTGACTCCGAAGGAGGGAGAAACCCCATTACATGCCGCAAGTCCCTTCATGGAAAGTAAATTTCCCTGTTCGCTTCAGCCCTGTTTGACGTCCAGGATGAGACCAGCATTGCACTCGCTCATCATGCGGCTTCCTGCTGTGGCGGCGGGGCGTTCCCGCGACAGGACACAGGAGGCGCCAGAAACGGCCAAACAGACGATGATGTGTTTAGCCTCAGCCAGGGATCCGCCGTTCTGGCACCTCGCCAGTGGCAGCTAGCCTCAGAATTAGGAATCGTCGAAGGGCCCGCCCCTGCAGAAAATTTCCGGATCCTCGGCATGACTCTGCGACTTCCTCTCTTGGCCGTGTCTTGGCCCTACAGGATCCTACCAGAAATGGTGAGTCGAGACTAGGCCTGTAGGGCAGGCCAAGCCTGGACGTCTGACAGGCTCGTACACTGACTCCGACTCTGACCTCCTGCTGCCTGCGCTGATTGCCACGCCCCTCGCTCGTTCCTTTTCTTCACACGACAGGCGCCGTCGAACCATCGGCACCATTCGCTTCTTCAGTCGTTCGTTCACAAGTTCACGATCCCCGCCTGGGAGCCTGCGCTACAACCTACACTCTTTTCGTCGCTTTTCGCTCTCTACCGCGCCTACTAATATTCGCTCCGTTCCGCTCGTGATCCTCAGTCGTTCTCCGTCGCTCAATATATCTGGCTCAGTTTTCGATCCGCGTTTCGAGTACTGCGGCCTGCTCCCAAGACCCTCGAGAATCTCCCCATACTCTGTGATAGGCGCCAGTGAACACCACCGAGTTTCTTCGAGAGCCGACAGCCATGGCTACCACCGGGCCGCAGCCCCAAGCGCCTTCGCAGGCATATGCGCAGTTCCCAGGCGCATACGGCCAGCCCTTCCAAACCTATAGCCAATATGGCGCTGCCCAGCCCCAGGCCAACCAGCAGATCATACGCGCGGAGCCCACTGAAACGAAGGGCTGGAAAATTACTCGATCGGCCCTCCACGGTGCAGGCATTGTTGTGGCTATCCTCTGCATAGCCTTGTCCTTTTCCTTCAAGGGCACAACTACTGAAGTCTTTACAGCCTGGTACTCATCGCCGGCGGTATGTTTTAGTTGCAATGTGTTTGCTAATGTGTTATTGAACTAACATTCTTTTGCCCACAAACAGGCTTTGATCGCATTCGTTTGGAGTCTCTCAGAGCTCATCGTACGTGCTGTCCAAAAACAAAAGGCAGGCATTCACCCCGGCGCCCATGTCGGAATGTGTCTGCTCATCTGGCTTGCGGCCTCCTTCGTTGCTGGTATACATTCCACATTTGCCGCCATCTCCCACTATGGCGACAGATCGTCAAACTGCGACTATCGCTATGACTCCAGCACACAGGATTACCAATACTACAACTGCACCCTGCCATTCAATGGCCGGTTTGGCCAGTGGATCGCGCTCACAGTCTTCTCGTGGCTGCTTTGGCTCATCTACTTCATCCTCTTTATTGGTTCCTGCATTGACACCCACAAGAGAAACCAGGCCAAACGCCAGCGAGTCGTCATTGTCAATCCGGGATCGTTCTGGGGGGCAGGTCAAGGATGGCAGCAACTCCCCCAGGGCGCTCAGATCGCTCAAGCTCCTGCACCTGGCATTCCCCTGCAGAATAGGGATTCAACCCAGCCTCAGAACCCAATGCCCACGGAGTTTTACAGCGAAAAGGGCAAGGAGCCTCAGAGGCTGAGCCCAACTCACCAACCCGCGGCTCCTCCCCAGATTACCGAGTACTACACTCCCTCTGCATCCAAATGATGGGCCAGTGCCTAAGCCGAGATGGCCATTTAATGGGTGCATGGAAAGATGCACATATTTACATAGCGCAACATTTATTCTATAATTTTCTCATAAGTGTCATTATGTCATGAAGCGAATGGGCAAGGCCATGAGAAGGGCCAATAATAATCTTTGACGCATATTCCCCCCCCAGCCAGCAATAGTCTAGATCATTTAGGAACGTGTGATGATATTCACTTTGGAAATATGTATATATACGTATATATCAGCTTCAAAATATGTCGATAATGAAACAAGCCTTGCAAGGGGTATTTCTCCAGAGAAACCATCAAAACCAAAAAGTCATGCAAAAGCCCCCGAAACCTAAACACTTTATCCAGAAGAAACAATAGAACCGAACCAAGAATCGCCGTTTGGAAAAAAAAAACATTGAGACACCAATCGATCAGCAGCCCTATTGCAGTTCGTCCTCGGCCTCCCACCTCTTATTTGCCGGTCTGCGCACCTTCTTCGGGCTCCCCGAGGCGACAGCCGCAGGATTCCGCGACGACGAAGTGCTGGCCTGCTGCGACTTGGTGCTGCTCACCCGCATCCGCTCCAGCTTACGGCCAATGTTGGAGACGCTCGTGTCCAGGGCGGAGGAGTGGGCGTGGTGAGGCGAGGAGCCGGCCGAGAAGTCGTCCCGCTCCTCCAGGGGCCGGCGCTTGGTCGGACTGCGGGATGCCAGCTCGCGCTTGAGGATCCCGTTTTCCCTCCTGAGGCGCTCGACCTCCTCCTCGAGATTTTCGACCAGCACGTTCTCCTTATCTACGTCTTGGCCAGAGGGGTCAATGTCCAGGCCGCGTTCGAGGAGGTCGACTTTCCGATCCCAGTGCTCCTCGTTGCGCTCCTGTTCTACGGCGAAGGATGCTTTGAAGCGGGCGATTTCGAGGGCAAGGCGCTGCTCGAACTCGGAGGCACAGTCGTCTCGGATATCCGCCTCGAGGTCCAGCATGCGATCCTCCATGGAGAGGAGGTGTGCCTCTGCGGTCGTGCGTGCCTCAACTTGGTGCTCAAGTTCCGCTCGAAGCTGGTCGAGGTCATCGCTCAGCCGAGCGATTTCGAGAGCGGCAAGTTCCATGGTCTCCCGCTCGCCTGCGGATACCGTTCGGTAGGAGGTCGAGCATCCTGGGGGAACGAAGGGGCGAGGGTGATGCTGATGCACAGGGCTAGTAGGGTTGTTCGCAGGCACCGGAGGGTTGGCCAGGATCGTTGCGGTGATCGAGGGGATCCGAGGAACAGTGACTTCACGAGCGAGAGCGCTGTATCGGAGGATCTGTGACGTCGCATTGAAGTCTCCCAGGGGGTCGGCAGTTACGATCATGATTCCCCGTTGAGGATTCCTTCTGACCCCGTGAGACTGGGCAGAGGCTGAAGGGAAGGAATTTGAGAAGAGAAGTTCAGTCAGCTTGCATTGTCGGTATGGAATAACATTGGACTGCTGTTGTTAGCACAAATTTTCCGATCCCTAAAATACCATGTCATCAACACTCACCTTGTTTGTGTTTGCTTCACTCTGAGTCTGGAGGCATTGACCCAGATACATCAGACTCTCGTTGATCTTGCCAGCTTCCACGAGGGTAGCACCAGCAGTCTTGGCATCCCTCGCCCTCTCGCTGCCAGCCAAGTCCACAACTGTAAACCTGCTGCCCCCCCAAGATCCGGCTCGGCGACTCCTTGATCTCTTCTTGACCTCAAAGGAGAAGAAGCCATGACTGCGACTGGATGTGCTGTTGCTTCCGGTGCCTGCGACCCTTCTCTCTTGAAGACCGGCCTCTAGAACCATGATGGCATCTTTCAAGGTGGCGCAGACCACCTTGCGAAGACCAGCAACCACCTTGCGGTCTGGCGACATCTCGGTGGATTTGAAAAGAAGCGGGCGGCGACGCATGTCTTTGGACAAGGCTGCCTTGGCGGGGGGGCAGAGCAGGTCGTAGATTCGGTCATTGTGAACCTCATACATGGACACCACGACGGCATACTCGGACGAAGTATCGCAGGCCACGCTAATATGACTGACATCTGGGGTCTGCGGTGCGTTGGAGATGCGGTGCAAGTTACGTCGAGCGGCGGGCGGAGGAGACATGAAGCCGTGAGATTCGCCCTAAACAGCTGTTAGTCGGCACAATTCGAGGAGGAGAAAAGAGACCCAAGAAGATAGAATCTGCCATACAATCATTGGAGTGGCCGCACGCGACCTTGTCATATGCGGCGGCTCGTAGAGAGCATCGAGGAACTGTGCGGCGGAATAGAGAGTGGACTCGGAGGCGTCACATGCCTGCAAGGAATCCGTAACTGCAAGTAGATCATCCTCGTCAATCATGTTATCGCCGAGAGAGCTAAAGATCACATCGAGAGAGAGCTGGGTGATGCCTCTCTGGGTCTTGGAACCCAGGATGGTGTGAGTCTGCAGACAAGATCAGCTTTCAATTCGTCCCAAATACCGGCAGATAGAAAAAAAGAAGCGCACCTTGCCCGAGCCGGTAACTCCCAAGGTTGCCACCATGGCATCTGTGCCCTCGCCGCCGCTGGGCGCCAACACGCCTTCAACCATAGGCAGAATGTCGGCGCGGTGGAAGACATCCAGCTGCGAAGCGTCCTCCTCAAAGACGCGAGTAAAAGCGAATTTCTCAATGGCCCGCCGCCGATCAGTGGGCGGGTTCAGAACGATATGCGAGGTGCCCAAGTTGATATCATCGCCCTCTTCGTCGTGCTCTCCCTCCCTCGTCTCGACGGTCAGGATTCGTTCTGTGGCGGTCCCGTTGGATGGAGGCGGTCGCAGCCGCAGATACACCTCAAAGAGATTGTGCGAGGACGCCGACGATCGATGTGCTGCCTCCATGGCACCGTGACTTCTCGGCTAGTCTAGTATTAAGATATGATATGAGGTAGTTGTCCGGCCGTCTCGAGAAGTATCAAGGACTAGGCGTAGCTGGAGGAAATATTAATGATTACAGGCAGATACGACGAAGCTGCACTTGGCATGAAGAGACTTGTCGAGTCTGGCGGTGGTGGAGTCGGATTCAGATTAAATCAAATGCGTGAATGGGTGTCAAAGTGCTTGATGCAAGTGGTCGGCAGAAGCAAACAGGATGGATCCCTGTTTACATTGCGGCGTGTTTGCGGTGCGTCTGGCTGGCGGGGCAACCGCTAACTGCCGCTGGTATTGGCCTGTGACAACTCGATGCGCTGGCCATCGTATCTCCCAGTAGACATACCTTTACAACACAGATGAGCGGTGACGGCTGCATGGACAACACGGAACCCACTAGCCAATAAAGAGATCCAAGTACAGATTCTAGGGATTTTTGCGATTTTTTTTCTTTTGGATCAGTACAGACGACATGTCAAAAGCATACAAATGGGTGGAATAAAACATGGCACACCAAAGCTCTTTTCGTGTACGGCAGAGACCTCGTTTCTAACTAAACAAATAATAAGAGAATAACAAATTATTCTATGATATTTAGCTTGATATGGTATTTATTACTAGGCCAATTATTCTGATATTGTATTAAAATTCAACGTTGATCTGTCTGGATGTGCCATGTTTTATATCAGTCGCTTGGCATATCACCAGCTGGTAGTGGTGCTATTAGACGGCATGCACTGTGGCCCACTGATTGGCTGGCCGAGCTCCCACGCCGCACCTCGCACAAACAGGCATTGACAATGGCAATCGGAGTATTAATTGGGGTCCTCGAAGAAGGAAAGTAGCATGCCCCCAGGAGGAGCAACCCCGGATTGCCCTAGAGGGAGCCCATCAAAGAGTCCAAGACACACACGGCCCCTGAGACCTTGACCTTCGCGACCCCTGCCAAAGGGCTACGAGTCTGATGATCCGTGGTCTCAAAAATTCACCCACAATACAACCCTGACGCTTGCGAGCCAAAATTCATGTACATTGGGCGAGCGTCGGCCTCCTCTGGTCTTCTCCCCCGATCAGCGCCAGGGAAAGATCCCTTGAAGATGATCCAAACCTGACGGCCATCGCCCCAAGTCCATCCTGCCGACCTACCCTGGGCCTCTGGCCTACCCTGCTTGGGTCAGAAGGAGTCTGGAGAGGGTGTGGTCAGACAGTTTCAGCCGCTTGTGTGTGCACAAGGGATTACAATGGTGTTGACGAGGGTTTGAGGGCATCTGCATGCATGTGACAGTCGTAATTCTAGCCAGCGAAGAACCGTGGCAGTTGAAATGAGACTATCCTGTCCTAGCCCAGCCAGGCCATGTGTCGTTATGCACGCGTGAGTCAACGCTATGGAGAGTCAGATGGAATAAAGGACTTAGCGAAGTTGGCGCACTATGCACCATTATCGTCCTACCTATGTAGACTTACACCCATCCATATACATCCCCATCCCCGCTGGCTGCTATTCGTTCATCGTCGCCAAGTGGCTGACCACCCTGACCTTTGTGGCCTCTGTTGTATGACTTACGTGACTGATAATTATTGTCGCATTCTGTGTCACCGCTCGTTCTGTTGGTCACATCCAATCATTCCTGCGTGCGAGACAGTCATCGCTTGGGCGAGTCTGCATTGACCACATCGAGTGCTCAATTTGCTTTGCTAGGTCCAAACTCAATCGAGCATCCATACATATGCACATAGTGCTCATCGACCGGACGAATAGTGCTGTTCGGAGCTCTAGATCCGATGCGATGCAAGCTGTCACATCTGGTGCGGAAGGACGAGCAATGGCCACGAATAGGGGGGAAACGTGTGATGGCTATGCGATTGCAACCGCATAGGCAACCGGACGGGCAACTTCTCACCCACCCTCTCGTTGGGAGTCTTCCGATTTGAAATGAGGCTTCCGGCCGTGACTCGATCAACCTAAGACCCTGTGCTGTAGGTGGAGCATCTCCGCTGCTGTCCCACTGCTGTACGTCACGATTGTTCCACCTCCAGGCCGCCTCACTGGACCCCTTTCCCGCTGCCTTTTTAGCGACCTTTTTTTTTTTCTGAGCATTCCAGATTGCATTTTTTTCTGGGGCTGCTGAGGAGGAGGCAAATCATAGTTCAGGTACCGCTTACGACCTGTCGGCGCAGGCCTCCACCCATAGAGGTTCCGCTATACATACCAGACCGAAGCTCTTTGAAATTGTCTCCTGCAGCCACAGGCAAATCAATCTTGTAGCTGAATCCTAGAATGGCAAGCGTGCTGCATGTAATTCTGCCTCAAGCAGCCATGACGTGGTCGAGATCTCGTGTCAGGCTACCCAAACTCATCTTAAAATACACCTGGTGCTAGCAGAATGCCTACTAGCCGTATGCCAAACCGTTGCTCGGACCCTAAGTCAAACACTCGACGGAGCGATCAGCACCAGCGGATTGGGGCAGCTGTCCCGCCCAAAGAGCGGTGACGGTGCATCCCCCGCCCTGTGCGGTGACAAGAGGGGACTGGGAATGGGAATTGCACGCTCGCTCCTCTCTGCTCCTGGCCCTGGTGGGTTTCTGTCCACCGGACTGAGTTCAGATTTAAAGCCAGGTCAGAGATGCCTGTTAGCAACTGCCATGTCGCTAGGCTAAAGATGAACCCATGTTGACCAAAACGACCGAGAGGGGGCCCAGCACAGCCGAAGTTTGATTATACCCTGCCAGGCTTTCGACGACTCCCGGACAAGTCACAAAGTTACGTGCCCGTATTGAGAAAAAGGTCCGAGCGTTCCAGCAGAAGTTGACTCACTTCTGATCAAGAGTCACGGACGGAGCGAGTGGGTGGTTCGATCTGGCCAGTTAGCAACCAAGGCATCCGGAGCTGTAGATCAAATTTGCTGAGCCGAGAAGCAAAAAAAAAAAAAAAAAAAAAAAAAAAAGCCGATCCATTGCAAGGAAATCCCACGCTCCAGCAACGAGGGATTGAGCTCCCTCTCTGAGCTAGGTAAGGGTGAGGTGGGCTTAGCTTGGCGTTTGCAGGGGCTGCACCCCGCTGTTGCTCAGTGCTTGCGGTTCTGCATCGGACCCAGAGCCCCCCCTACGGCACCTCTGGCACCCTGTAACAGGGCGATGGCAAGGCCCTGCAGCAGCCCCAATGGCAAATCAGATGTTGGCAGCCCAAAGACCCCACTGTCCCGGTGGACCCGCTGCCCCCCCCCAGTCGAGACACCCGTCCCTCGCTACAGTGTACTACTTATTTTTTTTTCTTCCCCTCCTCTTTCTGCTTCTCTTTCTCTCCGAACATTATCTCCAATTCTATCAATCAAGACAACGAAGTCGCAACTACTCAACAATCAGCATTAGAGTATCTTTACAACCTAAACTTCGTTCGAGTCAAGATGCCTTCGGCCACCGCTGAGCTGTAAACGCCCACTGCGGGCCTGGATCACGTCTGGGCTCGCAGTCCCGCAGTTCACCGAGATAATTCAATTACGACCAACCTCAACGAAGTTTACAATCAGGCTTTCCAGTTGCTGGCCGCCGCTAATCCGGTAGCTACTCTTGAAAAAGAAGCACAGCCTGTCTCCCAGACGTACAATTTTGCGAGTTGCCCCGAACTAGAGGGCTTTTCTTCGTCTCGTCATCCCAACGGCTATATTCCATTGCATCGTAGGGACTTCAAGCATAGTTGCTCCAATTCCCCATACCTCGAAAGTTCTTTCTCCTCTATTCAAGAGAAGAGAAGTCGTATCGTTGAAATAGACGCAGCCAAGCGGCGATACCTAGCTTGGTCTTGCACCTAGAACTACTCGCACAAGACCTCCAACTTGGTCCTTGATCAGACCCCCATTGATCAATTGACAAGAAGCACCTCCATACTGTACCCAGCGAACCCATTGGTATAATATTCCCCAAAATGTCCCGCAACGTTAAGCGCAAATTTCGCCCCGCGCCTCCCAAGGCATCCAAGCGTCGGGACTCGGACACTTCCTCGTCCTCATTTGATCTCTCCGATGAGGGCGGTTACTCAGCTGTTGAAGACATTAGTGACTCCGAAGACGATGATGAGGAAGATGTTAATGCGGCCGAGGAGGAGAATATCTTAACGCAGGTGATACCTTCGCCATCCCCTGCCTCCACCCCCCGGCCGACGACCGAAAATACGAACGAATATGATTCGAGCGACGACAATCCTATCGAAGGTATTGACGAGAGTAGCTCTATCATCCTCAATGAGGACGGTGACGACAATGTCAGCTGGCATGGCATTGTCTCCGAGAAAGACTCTGACCTCGGCCAAGATACGGACATTGGATCCGTTTCCAAGATTGATCGCCATGTCCGGTTTGCCCTCCCTTCGGACAGTGATTCGGATTCTACCGACACCGAGGACGACTATGGCGGCATGTACTCTGACATTTTCGTTGCTCAAACCCAGCTCGACCCTAATTTCCGCCGCGAGGTTGAGTTGGACCCGGATGATTCCTCAGGCTCCGAGGGCTTTTGGGACTACGGCCAATACTTTGGTGACCAGCGCGAGTCTGAGGCCGAGGAGATCATTCGCCAACTCTCCGACGATGAGGACGAGGATGCCACTCCCTTGGCCACCCCCAATGTCTTACCCCCCGTCGTTGGTGTTCAAATTGACGATTTCCCTTTCGCGGAAACCCCTACACCCTTTCAGGACCCTTCGGAGCTTGATGGCTATGAAAGTAAGTCCTGCCTTCTTGCAGGACAATCGGGTAATGATATGCTAACTCTCGCTATTAGCTGACGGTGATACAACTGAAGAGGATATCCCAGAACCCCCCGTCCGTCGCAGGAGCCGCCGTCCGTCTCTTCCTGCGAGCGATGTTTCGGACTCGGAATACGATAGCCCTGCTAAAACCGAACGCGGCCAGCCCCGTGTTGGGCGATTTAGTCTGGACAAGTCTGACAAGAAACCGATTGCTGTCCTGAACCCTCTCACTCGCAAGATGATGATCTTCACCCCTCACCAACGAAGACAGCTGGATTTGTCACCAGAGCAGTTCCATGGTGTCCCCGCATTCCCTATCGACGCCTCATCCCCAATGCTTAGCAACTCGGCCAACATGATGTTCAGTGCTATGTTCTCGTCCAATACCTTTGCCGACTTTGTGAACGGTCAGGCTGTCGGCCCCACCGAGGCATTCTTCCCAGACATTACTGGTGCTGACGAGAGTGAGTTCAGTGTTGACTCTCAGGCACTCAATTGGGAGGAGGAAGAGGATGAGGCTGAGCGGGGTCTCAATCTTAATGATTTTATTTCTTTCGAAGAGTCGGACTCTTCTGATGACGAGGATAAGGCTAAGGGCAACTGGGACCCGTCCTCAACACCTGCACGCCCGACAACTGCCTCGAGCGAAGCTGATGTTCTCTCTCATCTTAACTCGGACATTGTCGGAGCGTTCCGCCGCAATCAGGTCAACCAGCAGTTGATTCTGAGCAACCAAGCTACACAAGATTCACTTGCTTTCAGCGGGCCCTATAACCATACCGCAATCAGAGGCCTCCGGTCTGACCGATTCGATACGGCTGGAGTCCCTCTCACACCTGTGCGTCGTCACAAGAGTAAAATCAGTGACCTCACACGGAGCCCGCTTGAGTCTTTCTCAGCTAAGCGTAAGGCTTCTGCAGAAGTACCTAACGCTGGGCACAAGAAGCAGAGAAGCATCTCTGATGTCAACAATCTGTACCTATGATCCAGCACCTCGATGCTGTATGATTACGACGACCAAAACCAATACGAGCGAGGACGGCATAGCGTTTGCGGTGATCCGCTGCTATCCCTGGCCTCGAACATGAAATCTTTGCTTAAATGTCTTGCCTCGATGAACCTTTTCCAACCGTTTCACATCTCTCTCCCTTGCTATAGAGAAGGGGGCTGGCTACTTGACTTTAAAAAGATAACACGGCATTAGGAACCGGGTGAAGTTGATCTGGGATTGGCTTCTACTGGGCATGAATGACGAACGATGATCCAATTTCTTGGGTTGATATTTATGCATAGAGCGTATTGACACGACTTACTCACTTACAAGACAAAAGTTTCCTTTAGTAACTATTCAATTATACTTTTCGTATTAAACTAGCTCTTGCCTCCATGTGAAGTGAATTGGAAAATATGTCAACTCCGTCTCCCTAAGTACCAGTTCCCGCTTTAATCTATGTGCCAGTCGAGAGCAGCTCAGTGCAGCACAGCCAACATAATTTGAACCTTTGAACCCCACGCACAGTCTATTCCACTGATGACGACCCCCAGTAAGGGTCTTTAGCGGCCTTACGGTTGAGAGTTAGTGAGAAGAAGATGGCTTCCTTACAATAGATCAAAGGTCAATCGCCGTATGCATATATATATATATATATAATGCCTTGATCACTGCTCATAAAGTACATCTGCACTGTTGTTCCCTCCATGGATATGGCCTGGTCAGTCATCACAACTTCCTCGCCAATTTGCTAGCACAGGCCTGGAAACTCAGGGCCTACCATATTGGAAGCTTGATATATATTCTTATTGCAAAGCTGGTAGTCAAAAATCGGTTTCGTGGCGCAATGGCAGCGCGTTAGTTTCCGGTACTAAAGGTTGGGAGTTCGAGTCTCCCCGGAATCGCTTTTTGTGTCCCTTTCCTTTTTGGATTATGTTGTCTCCAGTGCAGTGAGTGGCCCGTTTTATACCATTTTTGGGTCATTGAGATTTGATCTATACTGGATTGATGCCATGCTCGTTGTCGTGGGGGAAACAGCGAAGTGCCACATCGGTTGACCGCCGTATTACCTTGGCCATGGAAGCACAGGAAGCACGGGAGATACAATGGAAGCCAGGTGCTACCATATTATACCCTCGAGCCGTTCTCGGCTTCGATTACACCGATGTGCCGCTGTTACTTCTCTCATCGGTTAGCCTCATCGTTACCATGGAAGGACTTGGCGTGGCAGCAAATGTCATTGCTGCAGTCGAGATATCATATACAGTCATATCCTGGTGTTGCAGATACTCCAGGGACGTCAGAATTCTAAGATAGACACTGAACCGGTGTTACAGGAGGCGGCCAATTTCAGAAATACGGCTGAAGCGGTGCAGAGATTACTGGAGGGCGAAAATGCCGACGAGCTCCAAACGTCGCAAAGGCTACTGGCTGCTGTTGTTCAATCCGACCAGCTTTACAAGGTTTAGAAAACACTCTCCAGCAGAAAAATAGGTACTGGAAAATTAGCCTCGTCTGCCTTTGCGCTTTGAGGTGGCCATTCCAGAGGGGTGGAGTTGAGGAGCCCTCTTCGACCTCGAGAGGTCCACGTAGTTGATTTAGTCTGCAGTTACAAGTAGATCAAACGTAAGTGCCCTGGTTAATGCATTGTTTATTTGCCATGAGACGCTCATGTATCCAGTCATCTCATATTAGATATGGACATAAGAACTATGCTTGAACAAAATCCCCATCGTTGAAGGTGCAACATTTGGCTCGAACTCAAATATCCAAGATCCAGCTTGCTTGGCAAGCACTCGAGTTCAGCTTCTTGATGATATATCACGCTGGGTCAATGCCGCTCACTCAAAGCCTGTAATATGGCTGAGCGGTAAGTCGGCTCTTCACAACAAACACTGCCGATCTGATCCTCAAAGTCCCAAGGGTGCGTCGTTATGTCAAAAGTGCAATAGAGAAGGAGCCAGATATCTTCTAGAAGGAAACTGGAAAGCAGTTGGATACTCTCGTTCTCCAGCCTCTCCTTGATTTTCAAAGTAGTCACTCCCTCCATCCATCCTATTGTCATCGTCATTGACGCACTAGACGAATGCGAGCGAGACGAGGATATCAAATTGCTTATTGCTCTATTCACCAATGCTAGCATTTTTCAACTACGCAACTGGAACACTTTCCTCGCCAGCTGAGCCGAGTTACCGATTCGACTTGGTGTCAATCTCGCAGCACCCGAAACGTTTCATGCTCTGACGTTGCATCGGATTCCAGACTCTATACTTGGAACGACATTCGTCTCTTTCTAAAATATCGTCTCGCCCAAATCAGAATGGAACTCAATGCATCCGACTTAGCAGAGGGACAGACTGAAACTTTAGATTGGACTGGACCGGAAAAAATCCAGTCATTAGCAGAGATGTCCATGCCCCTTTTCCATCTTCGCGGCTACCCTCTGCCACTTCATCGGCCAACTAAAAGTCGATGACCCAGACGCTCAGCCTGAAACTGTCTTTGAGGTTGGGATCAAGAGCCAGAACTCACACTATGAAAAAACTTATCTGTCGGTTCTCATTAGGCTGGTTGCGGGTCTGCCGGTGAAAAGAGTCTTGTGACACCCTTGAAAGGTCTCGCATGATTGTTGGCAGATCACCATTCTGGTAACTCCTTTATCAAAGGGATTTCTTGCTCAACTGCTGAATCAAGAACAAGGCCATTAGTATTCTCGTTGGATCTCTGCATTCAGTCATCAATGCCCCCGCAAGTCCGACCTCAGTGCCACGACTGTTCCACATTCCCACCGGGACTTTCTACTTGACTCTGACATGGAGAAGCACACATTTTTGGGCGAACAAGAAAATGGTCTAGTGGTCTTTGCATCGAGGACTTTGATCCTTCGAGGGAAAACGTCGGAACAGGATATCTGCGGCATAGGGGGTTTCAATAAGCTACGTCAGGCATTCCTAGAAGCTAATTCCCCATATTCAAGCATCTCGTCCGGGAGTGCAAGCCGGTGCCATCCTTGAGTATAACCGGCACGTCCGTAACTTTCTGCAAGTCTATTTGCTCCATTGACCCGAGGCGCCTAGCCTGCTCGCAGAATTTATGATTGCGTGGGATTTGTCAAGACGCTCCCAGACCGGAAGGGCGTGCCCCCGACATCTGTAGCATTTTCTCATGTCTCGACGTCGCTCACCTTGGGCTTGAATTGCGGCTGCATTCTCTTACGGGAGATGAATAAAAAGAATGGCATCAAAGAGCTCCATCACCATTATGACAATGTCACCAGCATCGTCTTTTCGCGAGACTTGACTTTATCAGTGTTCTGGGTCCCGAGATACGGCGGTACGAGTTTGGCGGACTGTGACAGCTACCAAGAATAACAAGGACGCTCGGAAGGAGAACCCAGAGAACTCCTTTCTAGACAGTTGCTGCTAACAATATTCTAGCCTCAGAAGACCTTGGTCGAATTGCTACCATTGGCAATTAGATTGTCCAGATGTGAAATGCAGAATGAGGTGAACGATGGTAGTCCACTGACTTGGGGAAGGATGCGGTTATGTCTATAGATATTTTTTGAAATTTTGCTCCTGAGTCTACGTTTCTCGTTGTAGAACCCTTTACCAGATTGTATATGGCGATTTATTGCTCAGATACCGATCACTTGGCCTTCTTCCTGATGAGCTGGAAAGAGACGCAATCTTGGCACAAATATTTCTTGCATCAAAATGTCGCTGATCGAAAGAGGAACTGGTTCAACTGGGGAGACGGTGGCATCATCTTTCTACTTCTAGAATGCCGATACCCTGACTTCTATGAGACTATGGGGTATCGATGTAGGACAGCCGTTCCGATGCGAACTCGCAGGTGGGCAAGACTGCCATTATATTTAGCAATTCTTCTTCGTCACTTGGAAAGACGCCGAGGAGCAAAGCATGGATTTTCATTAAGTTCAGGCCTGCTTGCGATTGAATTTGAGTGAACATTATCTGTGGCCGTTTCGCTGTTTCAAATTCTTGTTCACATGAGGATTGCTCTCTTCAATAGGCTGGAGTTGGTCCGACTTTTGCTTCGGTCGCTGAAGCTGCTCGCGATATTGGGTGTGCGCGATGTACGTTGTCAGTGATGATTGCCGTCTCGTTTCTGCATTTAGCGGAAAGTGGAGAAAGGCGCTATTTTGAGCAGCGGAAGGATTACGGCGCTTACAGAGATGCGCAAGCACTCTACGAGGCAGCCATCGCCCACCCTGCATGTGAAAGTCGGCAGAGCAGCGTGGTTGGGAGACAAATACAGCCCGTCTCGTGGCAGATTCTCGCCCTCTAGAGGGTTGGATTTTCGGGTCGATGTAGGCTGGTAGACGTTGAGCAGGAGATATCGAGGACGTTGAAGGATGAGAGAACAGATGGAAGGCTGGTGGAAACGGCCCCCGACTTCGGGACTTCGGGGAAGGCTCAATGGCTGCCAGACCCCAACTCATGGTGGGTTTCTAGTGGAGTGAAGCACCCCTAAAAGGTTAAATCCATGCCGCCAAAGGCTGCCAGTCGCCCCAAAGAGCCCTCCCAGACCCCCGTAGGCCCAGTAGGCCCCCCCAGAAGGACGCAAAGAGTGGAAGGCAAGGCCGGGTCAGGTGCTGCACTGCCTTCAAAGTGGTAGTCACATCCCTGGATGATGGATGGGCGATAATCCACCCCAGTCACGCAACACACTTTCTGCGAAACCTCCTCTCCTCCATCCGTCTCGATTTTGCTCACCCTCGCCGTCAAATACACCTGCCTCTCGCCGTCCTCGAGTCGACTACCCGGTTACTACATCTCCCATAGCGACAGCCCATTCTTCTGCGAAAGCCCGGGGCCAGCACGATCCGGGGTACTCGGCAGTTCTCTAGCGCCCCCTACTCTTCGTCATCGATCGAGGCTCGAGGCTCCTCTTCCCTGCTCCCCAGCCGCACGCCCAGCGCTCGCTTGCGACCTCCCTTCCTCTCCCGCCTCGCCGCCACCACGACACAGAATCGAGTCGATAGTATATCGCCGCCATCATGACTTGGGAACTCAACCGGCGACGCATCTCGCGCACCATCAATGAAAAATACATCTTCGGTCGCATTGTACGTGCTCTCCCCCCCCGGCGACTCATGGCAGCCCCGATCCCGCATCCCATCCGCATTAGGCCAGATCAGAGTCAGAAACATCAGCGCCATCGAGCGATCATGTCCTATCTGAACCCTTTCCAATCGTCCTCACTTATCACACCTTCACCTTCTCAATCCCGTATCGCTAGGGTGTCAGTTTGCTAATTAGAATTTCTCCCCAACAGCCGCTCCTGCATACCATCATCTTTTTTATTGAAATGGCACTTGCTGCTCGTCTCACCGCGAGGTTCAACTCATATTATGATGAACGGCCAAGTATGACTACCCAACGACTTCCAGAACACATCTCCCTCATCGATTCATTTACTGACCTGGCCTATCAAAATAGTCATGACGATGATGGTAACCAACGCTATTCTGGGTGGGATTGCCGACACCGTCGCCCAATCCATCAGCGCCATCCGCGAACGAGCCCTTCGTAAGCCAAGCAGTGTCAACAAGCGTATCGATATTGAACTCGAGAACAAGAACGGCAGCGGCCTCCTAGACCAAGGCCTGGCCCTCGACCCCAGAGCCTCACCGACCGGCTTCGATTTCGAGCGTCTGACTCGCTTCATGGCCTATGGTTTCTGCATGGCCCCTGTGCAGTTCAAGTGGTTCAGTTTCCTCAGCCAGACCTTCCCCATCACCAAGACCAGTGCCTTTGGCCCCGCCATGAAGCGAGTTGCTTTCGATCAATTTATCTTCGCACCATTTGGTCTCTTCGTCTTCTTCACATCCATGACTCTGGCTGAGGGAGGCGGCAGGAGGGCCGTCGCCCGTAAGCTTCAGGACATGTATATCCCAACTCTCAAGGCCAACTTCATCGTCTGGCCCGCTGTTCAGATTGTCAACTTCCGATTGATGCCAGTTCAGTTCCAACTTGTGAGTATCTCGATATCAATGAAATGTTGTCCAGTCACTGATATCTTTCCAGCCTTTTGTATCTACTGTTGGTATTGCATGGACCGCGTATCTCTCCCTTACTACCTCTTCCGACTAAGAACGATCAAATTGCCATGATCTCGATTCCAACCCGGGTCCGGCGTCCTAACCCCAGTGGCGGAGGTCGAAGTTATACATACAACTATTACTATAAGGGACACATCGCTTGGTGCTGAAATGGAGAAGGAGGGAGTCTTATCGATCTCCCTCCTGTCCCGTCTTGGATGTTATTTTTGTTATCATGCGTGCTTGCAGTCTGGCGTAAGGTCTTTGATTGGGTTTTCTTGTTTTTAATGCAATGAGTCTGGATTTTTGACTAGGTCAATCCAAAGAGGTTTGGCTCGGTTCTCTAGAATTAGTTTGGGAAAAGCACCATGATGGGCGTCTCGCCCGCAGACATAGAACAATCACTTTGAATATTGCCTTCTGGTACCACTTGCTCTCGAGTGCAAGTTGTTGTTAAACGTATTGCTAGCACATAGGTAGTTGGGCCTGCATAACGGCCAGACCTGCGCATCATACATAAGGTAGTGCGCATGGTGTGGCCTATCGGCTGAATCTAGCTCTGTTCTGTAAACCTGCTCCGGGACAAGCTCGTGCCCTCGGTTGCATGCTTGGCCGCCCATCAAAGTCCCCGTCCGTCGCCAGAATCCGGAGGGCGGTATGGCGCAACGAGGCCAATCATGTGAGGGTTGGCTTGAGGTTGCTCATGTTAATCGGGCGGGGGTAGCAGTTCCTTGTCTCCGGTTCCAGGTTCTGCACGCTCCCGGCCAGTAGATGTGAACCTCTGTGGATGGTGCCCGTACGACATCTACTGATGGCGGCGCAGGTGTGACGCGCCTCACCTGTTCACCCCACCACCAGCACCTGTAGCAGCCCACTGGCATCAACTCCCGCGGCCGGGGGGCAGCGGCCTATGGGGAGGTCTATCGCCAACAGCTGCCACTAGCTCAGGTATGTAGCTGCGCTCTTTTCCCCACCATGGCCTGACGAGCCTCTTCTCTTTTCTTCTCCTTCTCCTCCTCCAACCATCTTCTCACCTCCTACCTACGCAAGAATCTAATTCCCTTTTTGCGTGAATTACATCGCAAACATGTCTCTGTCCAACAAGCTCTCCATCGCCGACGTTGACGTCAAGGGCAAGAGGGTCCTGATCCGAGTGAGTGCTGACCTGAGCTGTTACTACCCCTCCATTCTTTGTTGCTGTCTGCCCCTCCATCACCATGGTGTCATGGTGGGGGAGGTGGCCTGCTTGCCCACGACGAGATGGCCACTCTTACCATTCGCGTCTGCCAACTGAGGAATTCCTCGCTCGAATTGTTTGCAAACGAATTGGAAGGAGGGCCATGTTGGAATTCTCGGTGGCACGCCACAAAAGGTTCGCTTTTATCCGCGCCAGCTGCTAACCTTATCGTTTCTTCCCTAGGTCGACTTCAACGTTCCCCTGGACGCAGACAAGAACGTCACCAACCCCCAGCGTATCGTCGGTGCTCTCCCCACCATCAAGTACGCCATCGACAATGGCGCCAAGGCAGTGATTCTCATGTCTCACCTTGGCCGTCCCAACGGTGCCGTCAACCCCAAGTACTCGCTCAAGCCCGTCGTCCCTGTCCTCGAGAAGCTCCTGGGCAAGTCTGTGACCTTTGCCCCTGACTCCGTCGGCCCCGAGGTTGAGGCCATTGTCAACAAGGCCGACAACGGCGAGGTTATCCTTCTCGAGAACTTGCGCTTCCACATTGAGGAGGAGGGCAGCGCCAAGGACGCTGAGGGCAAGAAGGTCAAGGCCGACAAGGCCCAGGTCGATGCTTTCCGCAAGGGCCTCACTGCCCTCGGTGACGTCTACGTCAGTAAGTCTACCACTACCCCCTATTGTTTCTCAAAGCAAGTTTCTTACCAGCCCCCTCTTCTTAGACGATGCCTTTGGCACTGCTCACCGTGCCCACTCTTCCATGGTCGGTGTCGACCTGCCCCAGAAGGCCTCCGGTTTCCTCGTGAAGAAGGAGCTTGAGTACTTTGCCAAGGCCCTGGAGTCTCCTCAGCGTCCCTTCCTCGCCATCCTCGGTGGTGCCAAGGTTTCCGACAAGATCCAGCTGATTGACAACCTGCTCGACAAGGTCAACACTCTCATCATCTGTGGTGGTATGGCCTTCACCTTCAAGAAGGTTCTCAACAACGTTGCCATTGGCTCGTCCCTCTTCGATGAGGCTGGCGCCAAGACTGTTGAGTCTCTTGTGCAGAAGGCCAAGGACAAGAACGTCAAGATTGTCCTGCCTGTCGACTACATCACTGCCGACAAGTTCGACAAGGACGCCAACACTGGCAAGGCCACCGATGCCGAGGGTATCCCTGACGGCTGGATGGGTCTGGACTGCGGCGAGGAGTCCATCAAGCTCTACAAGGAGGCCATCAGCGAGGCCAAGACCATCCTCTGGAACGGCCCTGCCGGTGTGTTCGAGTTCGACAAGTTCGCCACCGGCACCAAGGCTACCCTGGATGCCGTTGTCGACGGTGTCCAGAAGGACGGCAAGATCGTCATCATCGGTGGTGGTGACACCGCTACTGTCGCTGCCAAGTACGGTGTCGAGGACAAGCTCAGCCACGTCTCAACCGGCGGTGGTGCCAGCTTGGAGCTTCTCGAGGGCAAGGAGCTGCCCGGTATCACTGCCCTGTCGAGTAAGTAAGCGTACTCTTCCAACTAGGGAAGACTTGTTGACCAGATGGCTGGAATCAAAAGGTCGGCAAGATAAGGCTAGTCTGTAGCAATCGCTGATAGCACTCGCAAGAGGGAACACGCCCTGTTATGAAGCATATGTAGAAAAAAAAATAAAGCAAAAATGATGACCGTACAAACATCCTTGCCTTACTCGATGACTTCTATCCCGTGGATTGAAAGACGTGTTGGTGACCAACGCATGAGACTTCACGGACGATGCAGCAGCTGTTTTGTATCGGGGCGTTCATTTTTCTCAAGGAGGCATGAAGAATGCTTGCATCACCCATGCATGCCGGCTGAGGATCGTAGTCATTATCTCTCGTCTATTGAATCGTTGAAACTTCAAAAAGAAACCCGAATTCCCTGTTTCATCCTAGTCATTGTTTACGTTCGCTTTCCCGTCCACTCGTTCATCGTCCTTTCGACTCCTGAACCTTTTTCAACTCCTCCCTGTAGGTAAGAAACCCCATTTGTTAGCACATCTCGGTCTGGTACTGCGATAGCAAGGCATAGATATCGGCTTTTGGAAGGTGTGCTGGGTAGGGACGTTGGTCAACATACTTGAGCTGCGCGGAGAAGTCGTCGCTCGTGTCGTCGTCGTCCCAGCTCTCCTCCCAGAGGTGCTTGGAGGACTCGCCCCCGCTGGCGGCCTGGGCAGCGGCTTCGGTCTCGTTGTCTGGCCAGTCTGGAGATTGTCGCATGACCTCGTTAGCATTTTTCCCCCTCTCTCTGAAGCTTCTCGGGCGGCTACTGCCAAGGGGGGGTGGAATCATCGAGGCGAGGAAGATTCCAGATGGGATTGGATGCTTCCTCTTCGTTGGGAGGACGTACCGTCGACGGGGAAATCCTCAAACTCGTCGTCCTCGCCCAGGACGGTGGGCTTGGTGGGCTCTTGTTGCTTCTGGTCCGCGGGGGCGGCAGCCGCGTCGGCAGGCTTGGTCGTCTCTGATGCCATGGTGTCGATTGTGAGGGTATCTTGCGTTCCAGGAGGTTGGATTGCGAGAGACTTGTGTGCTCTTTATGGGAATGGAGAGTTGGGGAAAGCGGGATGCGGCGTGCTGGTGATCGGAGCTGTCTCTCTGCTCGAAGGGTTGGCGTTGGTTATGTAATACGGGAAGGCAGCGATGCGTCGTCGACACCCAGAGCTGGACCTACCCTATACAATGCCGGGTGGAATGCTGGAGAACTCTTGCATGAATCGCTCAAAACGAACTACGAATTGACGATGCTAACAATCTGATTTTTACAGCTAGTTGGCGAGAAATGGACAGCTCCAAGCTGCACCTATCGGCCGTCAGGGCAAGATCCGACCACCACAATCCGGGACATGTTGCAGGTTGGGGTTCTCTAGTGGCAGAGCATTCCATTCCGCAGTGGGGAGCAGCGGCTCATTGGATGATTTGCACAGGCTGATGTGAGATCCAATCGTTGGGGCATGTGGCACAGCTAAGCCTCACTTCTCCCTTGGATATCAGAGATACATTACGGGCGCAAGTGTGAGATTGTGGGACGCGCGCCTGGGAGAGGGTGGCTTTGAGGTCTAAGTCAGAACCAACGCTCCGCTGTTTTGTTCCCTCGCCCGTGCTGCAATCGGCCAGATCTAGGTTTACTCTATTCACCTTAGTTTCCCCCATAGTGGCAAGTCTGCCTTTTTTCCCTCCGAGGAGCCGTTGAGCAGGCAAAAAAAAAAAAACCGAAACCGTTACCGATGGGGAGTCGGGATTGATTGATCCCTCCCAGTCTCTCCTCAGCACCGAGAGCAACACTGCATGGTGCAGCCAAACGAATAAAGCAGGAGAAATTGGCCCTCCTGCAGCTCTCGGATATAAAAAGAAGCCTGGACGAAGGATCACACGAACTCGGCTTAAATTGCAGAGAGCCAGCATCTCTGTTCCGCCGCACTCCTTCTCTCATCACCCCTCATCCCTGTGCCGGTCGTTCCGTCAATTGAGGCGGTCCATTGCGAAACACTGTCGCTACCATGAGCCGATTTGGAGGCTGGCTGCGGTCCAGCGTCAAGAATGACCCTGAGGTGGAAAATGCGGCCGCTGCAGCTGCCGAGAAGAAGAATCTCGAGGACCTGGCTGATGCGATGAAGCATGCCCAGCTCATCATGAATGATGACCTTGATGGTGCATACGCCGCCCTTAAGCAGGGCGATTCCGTCTTCCACAGCCTAGGCTCCACCGTCACCTTCTTCTTGCGCTCCGTTCTGGGCATGGAGAAGCAGGTCATGACGGACACGTTGGACATGCTCTACGACTGCGAGACCAAGTGCGCCAATGAGATCCGGACGGCGCAGAAGCGGGGTCGACGGGAGGGAAGCATCTATGAGCCGGGTGCCGAGTACGAGCTGGTCAAGTCGCAGACGCTGCTGATGGGCGCCGTCGTCGGTGTTCTGCAGGAGAGTCTGATGGAAGCCATGAAGAGTTTCTTGAAGCTCCGCAAGGCCTACGTGGCGCTTGATACCATCATTGCGGCTGAGAATAAGGCTCTCGGGCTGGACCAGCAGGCTACTTTGGCTGTACCACCACCTGGCCCTGATCACATGCCCGGCCAGTTTGATGATGACATGGCGGAGTTTGAGGGAGGTCCCGCCAAGAAGGAAAGTGATGACTCTAGCTCCGACGAGTTTCTTGATGCCAAGGAGGCACCCTCTGGATTGCAAACACCAGCTGCGTCGACGGCCTTGACGACACCGGAGCCTAGCACCCTAGGAATTAATGCGGACAGCAAGCCTGGTGAGCTGTCGACCAAGGATATTGACGCCATGAGCAGCCTCAGTCTGGAAGATCCGATGGATGTCTTCGTCCATTCTGGCGCCAACATGGGTTTTGGCACCCTGATGCTGCTCTTGACCCTGGTTCCCCCGTCCCTCGGCCGCGTGCTGTCTGTTGTAGGTTTTCAGGGTGATCGAGTAAGGGGAGTCCAGATGCTGTGGGAAAGCACGGTGTATGACAACATCTTTGGCGCTGTATCTGCCATGGTGCTCCTTGGCTTCTACAATGGTATCCTGGGTACGGTGGACATCCTCCCCCACGAAAAGGACTTTGACGAGACCGCCCAGACCGTTGGCCCCCCTTCGGAAAAGTGCGAAAGGTTGCTCAAAACTATGCGACAGCGATACCCTGAGTCTAGACTCTGGCGTGTCGAGGAGGCCCGTCTGTACACCCACAAACGTCAGCTGCACAAGGCTATCGAGGTGCTTTCGTCGGGACCTACCTCTAAGATGAAGCAGGTGACTGCGCTCAACGATTTCGAGCTCTCCATCGACGCTCTCCTGGCCCAGGACTGGAACCTCATGCGGGATAGCTTTCTTCGATGTCTCGAGAACAACGAATGGAGCCCGGCAATGTATTATTTCGCAGCTGGGTGCGCCTCCCTGGAGCTATATCGTGATGCCCACCATGGTGGTGACACACACGAGGCGAGGAGACAAAAGGCCAAAGCGGAGGCGTTCATCCGCAAGGCCCCGTCGCTGACAGGCGCAAAGAAATTCATGGCTAGGAAGCTGCCGTTTGAGGCGTTTCTGCTGATGAAGATCAAGCGTTGGGAGGAGCGAGCCGCCGCCCTGAAGGTTGACCTTGCTGATGCCGTTGGCACTAGCCCGGCCATGGAGCTGTGCTACATGTGGAACGGCACTCGGCGCATGGCTGAAAAGGAGCTCGAGAACTGCATCCCGTGCCTCTCGTGGGAACGCTGCACGTCTGACAAGGTCGTTGCAACGATTCGAACAGAGCAGGATGAGCTGGCTTGCTGGGCGCTGTGCATGTCCACCATTAAGAGGACCCAGGGCAAGTTTGACGAGGCCAGGAGCCTGCTTGACGAGAACATCATGCCCCATGATCCGTAAGTTTTAGCACACACCAGATCTCTCTTTATCCATCTAACAACGTCTTCTCTAGATCTGTCTTCAAGGGCCCCACAAAGAATGACTATGTCCTCCCCGCAGCCACATATGAGCTTGGTGCCATCGCCTGGGAAGAAAGCTGCGCTGATCCACCGGCCGGTGAGTCGGACGTTGCATCGTATCGTCGGAGAAAGGCTGAGGAATGCGAGGCGCAGCTGACCAAGGTGACGGCGTGGGAGGCATTTTCACTGGACTTTCGCATCGGTCTGCGCGTGCAGAGCGGGATGGAGACGCTGAAGTGGTTCAAGACAAAAAACGGCTGGGCGTAAAGGAATCTTCTTGGGAAAATGGAACAGACAGACCGGCACATCTATAGAGAACAGCTTGCATATTGGGTGATGATATACGGATATATTGGGCATATTCACACCAAGTACACGACTATATTTTGTCTGTAGAGAAAGAAATAGGGACTATACAGGATAAAATGCACACGCTAGACTCCGTAACCCTCTCTTGGCTCATCCAAACACTTTTTGACACAGTTTGCTACTGCCTCTTTCCAAACTTTTTCTTTTAGATAACATCATGAACAACTAAAAAAAAAGCCGCCTTTGACCTGGAAATGGCCTGAAGACAGAAACAGAATCAACCCGTCTTTCTGGGCGTCCTCTTCCTGGTGCTCCGCCTCGTTCCAGTCCCGTTCGTCAACGCATCAATCCCATCCTGGATCAAGCCAGCCCCCTCGTCCACCTTCTTCGACGACCGCTCCTTGAGACGGTGCTTCTCCGCCTCGTCCTTGACGTCCTCGAGGACGTCACCCCCCCGACTCGTGCCGTTGACCCAGTCTAGAAAACCCCAGGCGCCGTAGTTGGCTTTACCCTTGCTCGCGTAGTGGACGGCGGTGCGGCGCGCGATGCCGCCGAGGAAGATGCCCGGGACGATGGAGTAGCCGGAGTTGGCGAGGGTGCCCTCGCCGGTGCACAGGGCGGTGAAGAGGATGTACGTGAGCAGGTGGGGGCGCAGGATCAGGGACGGGAGGAGGACGGGGACGAGGTTGAGGACGAGCAGAGGCAAAGGGTGGTCGCCGTAGAGGTTGAGGGAGCAGGCCGGGTTGGCGTGGCCGTAGCGGAGGTGGAGGGTGGTAAGGGGGAAGCGAGAGTTGGAGTGGAGGAGGAACCGGTGGGTGTAGTAGGTGAGGCCCTCGCGGGCGGAGAAGAGGATGAGGACGTGCTTGAAGACCTGCCAGGGGAGGGGCAGGGTGGTGGAGGTGCGGAAGAGAGGCTTGGAGGTCGCGTAGTGGAAGGCGTAGGTGAGGCCGGCTTCGGTGGCGGTTAGGAGGAGCATGTTGAAGACGGCGAGGGCGAGGAGGCGGAGTGGGCGACGGGGGAGGGAGGCGGCGCCGGCGAATTTGATGGAGGCGGCGAGGCCGGGGAAGAGGGTGTCGAAGGCGAGGAAGAGCAGGGACGGTATCAGCCAGAGGAAGATGCGGAGGACGAAGAGCGTGGTGGCGTGAATAACGGCGGCATCGTGGGTGAGGACGAGGGTCGACCAGGTGGCGTAGAAGAAGAGGATGTTGATGGAGGTCGACCACGAAGGGGTGAAGATGGTTGAGACGAGGGGAATGGAGAGGAGGACATCCATGGTGAAGATGGGTATTCCGATGGGATGATACGATGGAGGGTTTTGATTTAGGATTCGAGTGCTGTTGTCTTACAGTCCCATTGTAACTGCTGGCAGGCACCGTCGTTTATTGAGATACAATCGCAAGGTAGGTTTCTGGGGACTGTACACAAAGAAAGTATCTCTGGGTACTCAATTGGTTCGCTACGTAAGAATATATACACTTGGAGGGGAGAGAAAACAAGGTGCATCCATAACCAAAACTTGGTGGGTGTCTGGTGGGAGTATGACGTTGGCGGGCGATGACGTCGTTGATGCATCCATCAAAACGCGATCTCGTGCAAGTCAGCTTGCTCTTGCTGATGGTGTGTACTGAACCCTGCTGATAGAGCATCCCTGAGGGGTAAAAGGAAAATGGAAGAGAAAGACGAGTTTTTATTTTTATTTTTTAATTTGCTTGTTCTTGCTATTCTGGTCTCTGCTTTTTGTGATGTCTTGGGGTTTCTTTGACCCGAGGTGAGGCTGTATGTAACTCAGATAAGATAAGCAGATAAGATAGATGCAGGTTCAGAAACAGACTTTACAGTCGCCATGCCGATACCTACTATTGAATGGATGGAGATACTGGCTGCCTTGCCTCCTATAATGTCCGATGGCATTGATTTTCTTTGACTGTCAAACAGCTTGCCTTGACGGGAGGTACCCACCAGGTTGTGATTTCTGACGCTTTATCCGTGGATGCTGGTCATCCATCCATGTGATCTTGAGAGGGCCATATACAATTGCTTTCCCATTCGACCAATTAATTTTCCGAGGAGATTGCCGCTAATCTTGTTATGTATGTATTTCGCTGGCTGCATATTACAGGCGAGAGAGGTAAGAGCTGCATATAGGTAGACATGCATGTATATACCATGTAGCTATGTCGGTGTGCATTGCATATGCGAGTCACGGAAATTGATGGCACCCAGTTGGGCTTGCTGGGCAGCATCTGACATCAACAAGTGGAATTTACCTTCAAGGTTGGCTCATGACAAAACGCTCCTTGGAAACGCTCGCTTTAACTTTGGCAACGCCCAGGCACGAGTCGCACTAGCAACGGGGTAATGTTCTGGAGCGTATTCCACATGAATGATCGACAGAGTGCCTGCACAAGAACGCTATGACCAACTGGTCGGTCGGTCTCGGGCAGCTGGTGGCATCGTATCGTGGCACTAAGCAGGGGCTCTGATCTCCGGACTCCTTTTCTTCTGTGTTCTCTCTCATTGCTTTTTCTGTCTGCTTATTATTAATCACCGGTTCCCTCTCTGCTTGCATCCCCAGGATCCGCATCGTCCGTGGCTCTGACTCGTGGAGGGAATAAAAAAGAAAGTACATGGTCCCGCCGTCGAGTAGATAGTTGTTCGTAGCTCGATAGGTCACTCTCATTAACTGGAATTGCCTTTGGTCGCTTGAAGCATACTCGGCGTGATTGGATGAACGGAGTCAGACTATCGCTCTGCCTGCCGCCATACTTGGCAATTGAAACACTGTTATCCTTTGGCTGGCAAGTATCACTGTCGAGAGAGTGGCCATACCAGCGCCGGCCCCTGAGCGTTGCGTGAAGGCGGGCGGGTGAGGGGACCCCCTTTTGTCACCCTGGAACCCCTGTCCTGTCTTTTATCGAGTAATTTGCCCAACCGCACAACCTGCACACTTACGTATAGTGGATGCATGGTGCTCCCGCGTGGCCGAGCCTCCCTCACGAACCTCCGAGAGGTGAGGGACACAGGATGGCAGAACTGGTCATGCTTGCGCCCGGGGGAGCAGGACTGACGACGGCAACGTAAGAGCGTCGGTTTGTTTCGCGCTGGTAACACGACTGGCTGCCGTGTTTGACACTAGCGCATTCACACAAAGTTCACTGCTGTGAGTCGAGATGGTTGGTCGAGCTGATCCCCGGGGAGGATGGATCGAGGGCCGGCCCTGTCCAGTAATTAGCGGGGATGGTGCCTCTGTCCGCGTGCCTTACAGTGTCTGGTGGATTCAGGTCCAGGCACTGCATTAGGGGAACCTGCACTACAACGCACTACGGCTGATCCTGCGTCGCATCACATGTACGAACGCAGTGTGAGTCTTGACGGCGGTTTGTGCAAACAAAGGGAGGTCGCCCTCCGTGCAAGCGGATCAGTAACACGCATGCACAGCAACTGGAGGGCGCTTACCTATGCAGTGTGACAATATCCAACCCGTCTGTGACCCGGGAACTGGCTGACCTCGGTAGTAGTACCCGTGTAAGCGTGCAGTGTTTGTCTCTGCCTCCGGTGTTGGAAGTCACTGCAGTGTCTCGAGTTCCACTGGTTCTCAGCACAGCGACGGTCGCGCCTTCCTGTGCCCACAACTGCCCTGCGCCGCCCCATCGGCCCCGCTTTAACTTAATTTGATCTGGGCGAACGAGCCCCTTGACCTCTTCCCAATATCACCGTCGACTCCCACCAACCAACACAACCTCACCTCTCTCGGTTGGCCTGCCATGATTGCCGTAATTCGCTGGTGCCTATCCGATTTTGGGGGATTCTGATCCACTCGAGATTTCCTTCTTTCTTTTGCATCCTAGCATTCGTTCCTTTTGCTGCTGTTGCGACAAAAACCTGTGCCGCTTCCCTCCCCCCCCCCCGTTTGCCTGCCCACCCATCTGGATCTAGCGACCTCTCACCCACACCAGGAGACCACTCAGACATACCTATCACACTGCATACATACATACTACGTAGCATCTCGCCCATTGAGCTCATCTGGGGTGCCGTGCCGCCGTACTTGTCCCGCGCTCATCCCCATCGCCCAATGCGCTGATCGCCAATAGACCCAATGCGAGTCTGCATGCCTCGCCTGGGCTAATTCTGCGCCAGCCCTTGACCGTCACCCTGTCCCGCCACCGGTCAATAGATAGATCAGAAGCCAGGCTGCTTTTTTTTTTCTTCCCACTGTGTGTCAATCTGTGCTTTGCGCGGACTGGCCTTGATCTCTCCACTACCTTCGCCGCATCGCGCTGCACGAATACCACCTGCCGCGCACCACCACACACCCAGTCGCATCGACGCAGGGTTCGCCTGGGGGATTGACTGTCATCTTGCAGACAGACAGTTCATATTGGGACGCATTCTGTTCCCTCCTGCATTGGAGCGGCCCAGTATAACCCAGACTAGTGGCTGACACCTAGAGACACGCTCCTAATACACACAGCCCCCCAACCGCCTCTCTGTCTGAAGCTCGGCTCACCGGTGGCCAGAAGAATCCTGTCAAGACTGCAGCCATGGACGTCGACCATCTGCAACACCGCTCCCAGCACCCTCCTCACCACTATCCGTCCTCCTCTATTGCTTCCGACACGCCGCCTCCGATACCGACTCGAACCCGCTACAACTCTACAAACCACGCCGCTTCTCGTCGTCGCATATCTCAGCACACCTTCACTGGCGGTGTTGCAGCTAAGCGCCAGAGCATACCGCCTGCCGCCAGCCCCGAGGTCATCTCAAGCCTGATCACCAGCTTGAGCGGTATCGCGAAGCCTGCCGACGATTACTTCGAGGCTGCTACTTCGGGCACACCGTCCCCGCCGGCACCTTTCTCTAGTCTCACTCGCCCTTCCTCGAGTCACAGAGGCCCCTCTGGCGGCAGTTTCGGTGTTGATTACGGCGCATATTCAAAGCCGAGCTACCCCGATCTATCAAGCCCCATCTCTCTCGACGAGATTGCCGCCTCCCCTCCCATCGTTCGCACCTCCAAACCTACCAGCGGCTACTCTCCTCTCAACGCTTCGAAAAGTCCCAAATCCTCGCGAAGCGCCTCCAGCCGCGACGGTGGCTTGCGATCGTTTATCCGCAGCAGCAGCTCTAATTCACCCTCTCGACCGTCGTCAAAGACATCTGCCAAGAATGATGACACCCATAGTATTGGTAATCTTTCCATAGAGCGCCCTCCGGCGCCTTCTGTCGACCAGGAGCTCAATCATAAACGGTCTTTTGATAGCTGGGGAAAGAAGACCGGCCGGAGTTACAAAGGCTTGATGTACATGAGCTCTAGAGAACGATTACGGGAAAAGGAAGATCGAAAGCGTTCTATGGATAGCAACGGAGGCGGGGGCCTCGCTGGGGCTAAGAGCAACCAGAGCCTTTCGAAACCAGACCCATCCCTGGCCGAGATGGCAATCAGCGAAGAGCCGACCATGGCTAGCAACATCTCGCCGGCCCTCCGGCAAGTATCCGCAAGTCCTAGGCCCATCCCAAATCGGGACTCAAGCCTCAAAAAGATGAACAACCCACCTCCGAGGCGAGACAGCAGACGTCGAAGTCACAGTACCGAACCTCGAGCTTCTTCAACTGCTCCGGTGGTAGCAGCCAACAGCAACACAACCGAGACACCCGCCAACTCAGGCCGGAAGCGTGGATCTGCGAAGAAGTCTCCTCCTCAGCTTGATCTCAACACCTCATCGGCAGGCCACAGCTTCCTCTTAGGACCAGGCGAGGCAGCCGGATCAAACAATGTCGAGACCCCTACCACACAGCGATTCCTCGATACTATCCGGAGTGATTATCTTGCGTTCGACAATCACAGAGCCAGTTTAGATGCTACAGACGGTGCTCCTTATCCGGCAGTGGCGCAGAGCCGGAGGCGATCTGATCAAAGCCTAGACCATGGAAACCGCCGTCGATCTGGTCAGAACCAGAACAAAGACTCAGCTACAGATGATGGCAAAGGAAAGAGGAGTAGTTCTAGGTTGAAACGACTCTCACGGCCAACGAGTCCGACTGTTGATGGCAAGACATCGACTGATGTACACAGGGATACCGATGGTGGTGCTCCTTTGGAGCGAGTGGACTCGACCGATTCTGTTGATGATGCTGTAGAGGCGTATCTGTCCTCGCCGCGGCTAACACAGAGAATTAAGCATCCTCAGACGGGTAGGGTTATATGCTTTTCAGAGGTCGGCGACCCGGAGGGTTCGGCTGTTTTCTGCTGTGTAGGAATGGGACTCACTCGTTATATTACGGCATTCTATGATGAGCTGGCACTTACATTGAAGCTCCGTCTGATTACCCCCGACCGACCTGGTGTCGGAGAGAGCGAGCCATACGCAGATGGTAGCACTACTCCGCTCGGTTGGCCTGGTACGTTCCCTCCCTGCCAAGTACTCCTCTTGTGACGATGCTAATTTACTCTTTCCAGATGACGTTTACGCTGTTTGTCAAGCTCTGAAAATCACCAAATTTTCTATCCTTGCCCACTCGGCTGGCGCAATCTATGCACTGGCGACTGCCCTCCGAATGCCCCAGCACATTCGAGGCAGGATCCACCTCCTGGCACCTTGGATTCCTCCATCGCAGATGAATGTCTTTGGTGGATCACAGGCTCTCCCGCCTACGCATGCTATCCCAACTTCGCAGCGTATTCTGCGAGCCCTGCCAACGCCAATGCTCAAGGTGGCCAACAGCAGCTTCATGTCTGCCACAAGCACGTCAATCACAACCTCGTTACCGAAGACGCCCAGGAGGACCAAGCGCAAGTCTCAAAACCGAGAGAACAACTCGGCTCCTACCATTCTACCTCCTCCGGACAAGGAAAATATCGGGGTGGCTGTAAAGGATGCAGCAGAGATGGCGAAGAGGGGTGTTGAGAACGCATCTAAACGCACAGGTGTCGTGGATCGCGATAGGAATGCTGCAAATGGAGACCGAGGTGATGACATGCGAACTCAAGAAGAAATCGACGAGGATGCTGCTGCAGACGCGGAGCGTCAACAGGTTTACGATATCCGATTGACACATGCCATATGGGGGCTTGCAACCACTGGAGCAAACCCTGCAGTTGACTTACTGGTCTGCCTGGAGCGCCGCCACACGATTGGTTTCCGATATGTTGATATCAACCGACCTGTTATCATCCACCATGGAAGCAAAGATACTCGTGTCCCTGTTGACAATGTCAGGTGGCTTGGCAGGTCCATGCGGAGGTGTGAGGTCAGGGTTCTCGAAGGTGAAGGCCACGGACTGATGGCAAGCGCGAGTGTGATGGGCTCGGTGCTCATGGAGATAAGCAAAGAGTGGGATGAGTGGATGAGAGTCACGGGCGCTGATGGCCGCAAAGAGAAAGAGCGAGGACGACGGACTGGTCTCCATCGATGAGAAGAAAGACGACGCCGGTCGCCTGATGGGGCAAACATGAACAACGATACATCTTGGACCTAGCCTCGAAACTAATAGGCGGCAATGCGAGGGGCATGCGGCAAAAGTGACCACAATTGCAGCAGATGGTTGTCCAATTTATTCAGCCCGCCATGGGGCTGTGGCTGACCCAAGGTCCAGTTTTTGGCATTCAATCGAAACTGCCAAGCCACAGGACGATAACTTCATGATATGAGTCAACACAGACGTGGACTCTACGAATTTCTTTTTTAAAAAATTTGGCCCTGGATTTGGAGGTGGGAAATAAGATGTATAGTGCGGAAAAGAGCTGGGATCTAGAACTTGTGTTGGGAGATGGAACGGGTGCTATACTGTTGATTAGATATTTGCAGCATCTGAAGATGCGACCTGGTATTCCAAGAATAATATAGAATAGCATCTAATGTAATATGGTAAAATTTAGAAGTAAACAGTCCTTTTGATGCCAGTGGCACTCTACAGCCTTGAAGCCGTGATGTGATGGAGATGGGACCCAAGAAGTGTTGTGGGGCTAGAAGGAGCTACGTACAGGGTAAGTGGTTTTTTTCTAGATGCAGTGTGTAGTGGCATCTGACGTAAATGTAACGGGCTTCGCATCCAAGCATACTGCAACCTTCCTCAAAAACACACCCATTGGTCGAGAGGAGAGTATCGGTTCTCCCTTGAAATACGCCACCATGGACGTGAGCAAGATGGAGGGTCTCGATGATTTCGAGAAATCTCTTGCCGCGGAACAGGCCGAGCGAGATCGAGATGGAGAGCGTCGCGAGCGAAAGCATCGTCATCGACGGCACCGAGACGAGGAGAACGACCAGGCCGATCGTGACCGCAATCGCGACCGCGACCGCGACCGCGATAGGGATGGGCACAGGAGCAGCAGGCGAAGCCATCATCATCACCACAGCGGCGAAAGCGACCGTCGCAGAGAGGAACGTGACAAGGACGGGCACCGTCACAGTCGACACCGACGAGAGCGCGACCACGATGACGATGAGCACAGACATAAGCGATCGCGGCGCGAACATCATTATGAGGAGGAGGGCGACCGCCGACATCATGAGGACCGCCACTCACACAAGACGAGCGACCCCAAGGAAGACCTTCCGATTCCCGACGAGGAGAAGCCCTTGAACGAGAATGCAGTTGATGTACCCAAATCCTCTGCCGCAAGAGACTCATGGATGGTCGCGCCATCGGCTATAGATATCGATTACAAACACCGCCCAAAACAAAGGACGCCACCGCCCAAGTCGCCCCCTCGACCTCAACGCGTGGTTCATGCTCGAGAGCTCAACAAGCACCTTAACGACGAAGAGTTCCTGGATGCTAAGCTCGCGCCAGGGAAGAAAGAAAGGACTGTCGATTACAAGTTCGGTGACGAAGGCTCCGCATGGCGCATGGCGAAGCTGCGAAATACCTTTGCGGCGGCGGAGGAGGACGGCAAGGCAGTCGAGGACGTCGCCCGGGAGAGGTACGGCAGTCTGGAAGATTTTGACGATGCGCGGGAGGAGAAAGAAGAGTTGGAACGCAGGAGACTCTACGGCGCCGATTACGACCTCAAGGAGAAGCCTACAGGCCACTTATACCAGAGCCGAGTTCGGGACATTCGCAAAGGAGAGACGCCGCTAGGGCAGCAGAAGCCCACGCAGGGAACCATTATTCCGGATGAGGTCCCGGCAGCGGCCCAGGCCATAGACCAGACTGCACTGAACAGGCTGCGAGCACAGATGATGAAGGCGAAGCTTCGACGGGCCCCTAATGCAGCTCAGCTGGAGGAGGAGTACCAGCGTGCAGCGGCGGCCTTCGCCTCTAATGGGCCACCCGAGGCGGTGGTTGTCGGCGCGATGGAAAGCAGGCTGCTGGCTGGAACACGGGGTGAGGTCAAGGCAGTGACTACGAGGCGTGGCCGTGAGAGAGGCAACGTAGAGGAGAACGAGGATATGACCATCGAGGACATGGTGCGTGAGGAGAGGCGGACCAAGGGCCAGGCTGGCGGCGAGGCACTCCGGCAGGCCGAGCGCATCGCCAAGGATGTGAAGTACACCGACGACCTGGACTACATGGACGACAACGCAGCCAAGCTCGCCAAACGAGTCCACAAGAACGAGACCAACCTGAAGAACATGGCCATCAGCGAGCTCCAAAAGGTGAACCGCATCCTCGACTCGTGCCCCCTTTGCCACCACGAAGACAAGGGCCGCCCTCCCATCGCCCCCGTCGTCTCCCTCGCTACGCGCTCCTTCCTCACCCTCCCCACCGATCCCGAGGTCAGCCCCGGCGGCGCCATCATCGTGCCGCTCACCCACCGCAAGAACCTCCTCGAGTGCGACGACGACGAGTGGGAGGAGCTCCGCAACTTCATGAAGAGCCTGACGCGCATGTACCACGCCCAGGGCCGCGACGTCGTCTTCTACGAGAACGCCGCGGCCCCGCACCAGCACCGGCACGCGGCGCTCGCGGCCGTGCCCATCCCCTACGAGGAGGGCGCCATGGCCCCCGCCCACTTCCGCGAGGCGTTCCTGTCGTCGGACGCCGAGTGGTCGCAGCACCGGCCCGTCATCGACACGCAGAAGGCGGCCGAGGCGGGCGGCATGGGCCGGTCGGCGTTCCGCAGGAGCATCGCCAAGGAGATGCCGTACTTTCACGTGTGGTTCACGCTCGACGGCGGGCTGGGCCACATCGTGGAGGACGGGGGCGGCAAGTGGCCCAAGGGGGACATCTTTGCCCGCGAGGTGATTGCGGGCATCGTCGGTGCCGAGCCGCACATCGCCAAGAAGCAGGGGAGGTGGGTTGCCGGTGGTGAGGGGGCGCGCGTGGAGAGGTTTACCAAGGATTGGCGGAAGTATGACTGGACGAGGGTGCTGGGACAGTAATTGTATGGAGTTTAGGGTGGTCTTTGTATATCTATCCTTCTTCTCTCGAAGTCGTGGGAGTGTTTAAAAGGATCATGGAAGGAAGTAGCATCATCTCAACAGATCACGTAGTTATCATCAAAATCAAAATGTGGTCATTGTGTTGATTCATTATCTCATACTATAAAAACGTTACAGACTAATTTTATAAATCCTCGCCTGAATCCTTCTCTACTCGGCGGCGAGCTGCCTCTTGCTCCACTGGTGGACCAGAGCCGTAGCGTCGACCTTTCGGTTGACCTCGTCGAAGAGACGAGCGGTCAGGAACCGGTAAATGTACAGGGAGGCGCCGTTGTAGGTAATGCCGTGGGTGCTGTCGGTGAAGGCGAACATCTTCATCTTGTCGGGGGTGACGCCCTCGCCGACGAGGAGGTCGATGAGGGCAGCGGCGTGCTGATAGTGGACGTTGTCGTCGCCGGTGCCGTGGAGGACGGAGAAGCCGCCGGCGACGGTCTTGAACTTGCTGGTGTCGTGGACGCGGGTCTCGAGGTAGCCGGCCTCGTTGTCCTCGAGGGTCTTCATGTACCGCTCCGTGTAGAGCGAGTCGTAGAAGCGCCAGTCGGAGACGGGGGCGGTGATGAGGCTGGTGGAGAAGATGCCCGTGTTGATCTCGAGCGTCTTGGCCGCCAGGTAGCCGCCGTAGGACCAGCCCCAGATACCGATCTTGTCGACGTTGATCCAGCTGAAGCGCTCAGCAAGGTGCTCGGCGGCCCAGATCTGGTCCACGGGCTCAAGCTTGCCGAGTTGGCCGGTAACGAGGGAGCGGTAGGCGCGGCCACGGTAGCCGGTACCGCGGTTGTCAACAGTGAAAGTCACGTATTGCAGCTCAGGGTCCGAGGAGATGTACTGGTTCCAGGTGTAGGCCTGGAAGCTCCTGGCCACCTGCTGGGAGTTGGGTCCGCCGTAGGGTGTGAAGAGAACGGGGTACTTCTTGGAGGGGTCGAAGTTGGGAGGGAGCTGCTGCTTGACGCTGAGCTTGTAGCCATCGGGGTGCTCAAGGTCGAAATAGGTGATGTTAGGGAGGTTGTACTCGGCGATCGTCTTGTACAGAGCGGCGTTGTCTTCAATAGTGCGCAGGGGCTTGGAGGTGCCGTTGGTGGCGTAAAGTTCCTGGTAAGGGACATCCGGTCCTTGGTAGCTGAGAATGTAGTATCCTCCTCCGGTTGAGAAGGAAGCAGACCAGTAGGCAGAGACCTTGTCATCGACGAGAGGGGTAATGGTGCCGTCCTTCAAGCTGACCTTGTAGACATGACGCTCGGTCGGGTGATGTGTGGTTGCCGTGTAGTAAACCAGACCGCGTGCCGTGTCGACCTTGAGGATGGAGGCGACCTCCCATTCGCCGTCTGTAAGCTGGATGGCGTCGCCACCGCGGACGGGGTAGAGGTAAATGTGATTCCAGCCTGACTGGTCGGACACATCAACGTAGTAGCTTGCGTTGGAGCTTGCGTTTGTCTGGACGGCACCGACGTAAGAAATGCTGAGCGTGTTCTCCAGCCAGCCATCGGAGCCATCACGCTCGCGGATGCCCTGGGAAACAAGAGTGGTGGGGTCAACTAGAACATGTTTATCTTGGTCCTGGACACGGTTGAAAGCGCGGTAGATGAGGGCGGTGTGGGTATCAGTGACCCAGGCGACCTCGCCAACAACGAGGTTCTCGGCTTCAAAGGCTGTAATGGGAACATTCTTGTATTCGCCCGACTCAACGTCGAGAATGTTGAGCTCAACGGTGGGGTTCTTGGTTCCAACCTTGGGGTATCTCAAATCCAGCTCCTTGGGGTAAACAGGGGCGATCTTTTGGTTGTCCATGTAGTATGGAATCGTGTAGGTCTCAACACCAGTCTCGTTGAAGCTGAGGAAGGCGATGAACTTGGCATCGGGAGAAAACCACAGAGTGTTGGTAGTACCGAAGATCTCCTCCTCATAGACCCAGTCAGGAACCGCATGGAACTGGTCTGGGCCGCCGTCGGTGGTGATTTGCTTGATCTCTCCTGTGCCGTGATCACGCAGGAAGAGGTTGTTTCCGCGCACAAAGGCAATTTTGTCGCCAGAAGGAGCAATAACGGCATACTGGATATCGCCAACCTGGTCGTCGACGAGGGCAGTCAATTCGCCGCTCTCCACATCGAGAATGAAGTAGTCGGCAAAGTACGAGTGGCGATACTGCTTGGTATAGTTGGAGGCCACGAGGACACGAGTGGTGTCGTCACTGATCCAGGTCTCATAGGCATCGGAAGGTAGCTTGTCGGCAGTAACAAAAGTCTCCGTATTACCGGAGACAATGTCCTCGAGCACGAGGTCACCGTTGCTGTTGGAGGTGATGAACTGTCCGTCAGAGCCAGCGGCAGACCAGGAGACGGAAGTGCTCTTTGCGGCGATAGCTCTACTGGGAATGGTCTGGTTGAACTGGAGAAGACGCTCGCCACCACCGACTGGCTGCCAAGGATTCCGGGGAGGGTCAATGGCATTGGCTACGGTGGACAGCAGCAGAGCTGCGGCGGCAAATGAGCGATGGAGAGCCATGGTGAAGGACGCAGGAAACCAACGGGGCGGGTGTTGGTTCGGCGCAAGGGGCTGGTGTTTCTTTTTATCTGCTCCGGTATGTCTCAACCGAGAGTCGTGTGTGTATTACACTCCTTGAGAAAGCAGCCTTAAAGGAGAGACCACTGCTCAGCCCCGGGGAGAAGCCAATGTTGGAATGAATGAATGGACACTGAGAGTCCGCGCGAGGAGGCACAAGACAAGTCCGGCAGAGTGTGAGGACTGGTCCCTCCCCCTCATTTAAGTAATGACGTCCGGACCGTCCATGGTGGATGATATTATGATAGGCAGCTGTTGGGATTGTCGGACCAGGATGCAGACCAGAATCATGGATAGACAGCCAAGCCAACCAAAGACAGACCTACCAGCCAGGGTTAAGGCAGCAGACAAGGACCTTATCTCGAGAGGAGACGGCCGGTGTGGAGGAGGGGCATTGGGTACACGCGAGGTACCGCCTGATGCTACTGCCACAGTGGCAAACACCATTACTGCCAGGTAGACGGGCGGTAGCATGCGCAGGCAGGTGCAAGGCAGGTGCAGGCCGCCAAATTACCAAGTTGCGATGCAGCTGCGGGGATGCAGGAAAGACCGCTCCCTGCGCGCCTTCCGTGGAAGCTCCCTCCTCCAGAGTCGCGCCACGGCAGTTCAGTCCATCTAGCACAGCGGTTGGGGCACTAGCGTCCAGAGCTTATTGGGGATAAGCCAGTCGCCCCAGCGGCCTTCCACAGCGGGCTTAGCCCCATCTACTGCAGCTCCCTTGTTGGGATAGAGCCACGGCACGAGCCACTGAGAGACACCGCTAAATTAACGGACAGCACGTCTCTTGTACGGTACAACGGTACCTGCATCTTCTCCTCACGCTCTGTCCAAAAGAACCCTGCGCCCATCGGTGGAAAAGCAAAAGTCCATGGATCCAATTCTCGCTTGGCTGTCCGAATATCTACCAGTCTGCTCATTCACCCGCTTGTCAGCCAGGCCAAGGTCTTGGTAGCCCCGATTGGGTAGGTAGGAACGGATGTATCTCGACATTGCAACCGTAGGAACGGAAGGGGAGCATTATCGGGGGACATTGCATGCCTCTGCATTTCAACTATTGCCCCCTCTCTTCTCCAATACTGACTTCTCCTCTCTCGCCCTATTCCAGTCTTGCTAGTTTGCGATGAGTAGCAAAAGCCCGAGAGGCAAAGTCCCCTCCCGGTTAGTCTCGGTGTAATAACGAGCCAAAAGTACCACCCGTGCTCAACCACCATCGTCGATGATTGCCTCTACCCAGATACACCTTACCTTGATACGATGCTAGACTATAAGCACGCAATTAACAAGCAGGGTGGAGGCCATGTCTGTCGCCTGAATAGGACAAGAACACACTGGAGATCGTCACATCTTGATTTTAAGGTGCAATACACCATGCTTAACTTTCTATGCTTACCGGCTGGTGTCACCACCCTGGTCCCTCTGCCCTCTCCCTCTACACCTTTTAGCCACCCTTTTAATCATCCTTTTGATCGCGAGTGTTTCATTCTTTATTGCACCTTGCCAGTCGTGCCACCATCCAGCCTTGCCCGAGAGCAGTAAAATGTAAATCAAGGGTGTCATAGCACACGTGCGCGCCTAAGCCTGGTCGGATGTCGAAATGGCGAATTACATCAATTGGGTTGGCTTTCCAGCAGAGGATTAAGACATATTCAGGCTGATCGAGTATCTCATACTACCTGCAGACAATGAACTGGGCTCAATGACCGACCCGTCTGCTGAACTTTTGCAATGTGTAATGTCTCACCTATACAAAGAAACCCCATCTTTATCCCATAGACGCAGTCATCATGCTCTTTCACCAGCATATGTGCAAAAGATACCGGTCGCTGCTGACCACCATCCCTGTTCAGCATTCTGGACCTTCAATTACTCATACTCGTCTGCACTGCATTTTCACTTGTTTCTGGAAAGGCTAAGGAGACGATACACATGATGCTTTTCTTTCACGTATGACAACTTAATGGAGATTATATCATATTCTGGTCACGACCTCTGCGCCTCGTCCTGTCTTCGCACAGGGCCAGTATTTGCTTAAGCGATGGATAGAATAGCGCGGAAGTGGTCATTCCAAATACATGGTGTGCCTGTTTGATGCCGCTGCCTCTCGTAAACAATGAATGTAGAGGGAACCGTCATTGGGACTTAGGCCACTCTTCTTTTCGCAGCCAAGCTGCCAACCGGTGGGGTTTCGGGGAATAATACAATCTGCATGTCATGCAGGCGTTCATCCGTTATTGGGGTGGATGATACCGTCTGCACTGTTATCACGTTGGTCGACACATCTGACATGAAATCATTCAGAAAGGGGATTCTCTCGGGCAACTGGATCAGTGGGCTCTAAATTTGGCACTGTGTTTTCACCACAAGGGAAGAACCTCTGAACATACTTACGCTTCGTGTAAGCCGCCTTTCGCTGGGAGTGGGCGAGGGAGGCACGAGGCTTGCCAAGGTCAGCCACTCATCTCTTCAGCTTCCGTCCCTGACGATCTCCTAATAGTAGAAAGGTCTTCCTGCAAGGAAAACTCCTCTCACTTCAATTAAAAATAGCCAATGCGTTCTCAGCTCTCGGTAAGAGCCGTGGCTGTTCCACTTCGAACCGATGACATGTACCTGAATACAAGCTTTTAGATCGCGGCCAGCCTTATTCCAACCCGACTTGAAGCAGAAGCCGTATGTTTAGCTACGCCTCGTTGTTTCTAAGAAAATCTCTGCAGGATCGAATAGGATATGAATAGGCACGCTCGTCAGGTATATAAACTAGCCGACACGGTGCATCTGGACGTTCATCAAGACTCGACACAATCAGCACAATATCAAAACTTCCACTGCCTCATACATTACTTTCGCTGGACTACAGCAATTTGTCTCTCAATCATCATCAACCCTCGACACCACGATTCAATACACAATGGTGAACTTCAGACAGCTCTCAGTGGCCATTGGCCTTCTCCTTCTCAACTTCCCGGTCCAGGCTCTCGCCACAGAGACTGGCCATTCTCGCTCCGGCGTGGGAAATCGTGCCAGGCGAGACATTGACTCTGCCGCCCTCCCGGCGGACCTTGAGGCCCGCGACCCCTTCTTTGGCCTCATTGGTCTAGCCGCCAAGGGTATTGGAAAGGGCGTCTCGGCAATTGTAAAGCATAAGAATAGCCAGAATAAACACAAAAAGAAGAAGCCCGTTGGCAGGCCAAGGAGGAAAGCGGCCCCAAAGAGGCCTGCCAGGGGACGTGGGCCAGCCCGCAAGCCAGCGAGGCGCAAGGGAAAGGGAAAGAGAGCATTGCGCGGGTTTCGAGGATGAAGCCTCGCCCAGGTATGCTTATGCCGGTAGACTGCACAAAGGAATTTACCTAGGTGAACTTGTAGGGATACCAAGACGGATTTGGTGAGGGAGAAGGGGGAACGTCACGGGCTATTCTAGTTACTGGAAATAAAGACTATTTTGGCAGGCCCAACTCATGCGAGTGTGAGGTGTTCGTCGAGCGGGAAAATCCCATATAGCACATATTAGCCACACAACGGGCCATTGGATGTGCTTTGGCCCAAAAAAACGTCACGAGAGACGGGGACTGGGGCAGTTGGTCATGTAATGTAACCCCGGACACTGCATGAAATGCGGTCTGACGGACCATTTTACGGCCTAATAAGCAGCTCATGTGTCTCTCCCAGTGCCAATCCGAGCATGAGATCGGCAGGGCGGATGGACGTGAAGCCTCACCCCGCAACAATCCTCACGGCCAAGACATCCAGTGCCATTGCTAATTGGCTCTGGACCGGCCATCACATGAACTACTCGTCATGTAACCATCGCCCGCATATTGAGTTTCCCGAGTAGGAACTGCTTCAAACCCTCTATGGGGACCGCAGGAAGTAAACCACGTCATCTTCGTGTGCCGCCTTCCACTGGGCTGTCTTCTTATAGAGCGAGCATCCTGGGGTATTCTCCGCGCGGCAGCTGCAAGACCTCTTCTCAATCAATCAGACGATAGTGTCCCGTTTCTCGAGAAGCTAAAGAACCAACCAACTGCATTGTATTTTCCAAAAATAAAAAACAAACAAAAATGGGAAGAATCACTACTTCCCTCGCTTCGGCGCTCAGTGCCGTCCCCTTATTGTTCTCTCAGGTTTTGGGGGCTCCCACCGATGTGAATCATGTCACCCAACGGTGGGAAAACCCCATCGCGGACGGATGGTACGCTGACCCAGACGGCCTGAGGTTCGGAGACGAGTACTGGGTCTACGCGACGGTGTCCATTTCGTTCGACGATCAGACCTACTTCGATGCCTTCTCGAGCCCTGACCTGGTGCACTGGACGCCCCATCCCAAGGTGTTCTCGGCAGACAACTCCAACTGGGCCGAGAAATGGTTCTGGGCGCCTTGCACGATCGAGCGCAACGGCAAGTATTACTTCTTCTACACCGCCAACAACCCCATCGCCAACGAGGGCAACGCGGGCATTGGGGTGGCCGTGGCAGACACCCCGGCCGGGCCCTTCAACGACCTCATTGATCGCCCGATCGTCGACAGGCACTACAACGGGGGCAACGCCATGGACCAGCAGGTCTTTATCGACGACGATGGCAAGTACTACCTCATCTGGGGTGGCAGCCGCGTGAACATCTCGCCGCTGAGCGAGGATATGAAGTCGATTGAGGACTGGGCGGACGGCTCCGGGCCCAAGGACATCACGCCGAACGAGGGCTTCGGGGAGGGATCGTTCATGCTGAAGCACAATGGGAAGTACTACTTCATGTGGTCCGAGGGGCCCTACGGGGAGCCGGACTATCGGGTCGCGTACGCCATGTCTGACTCGCTCACGGGGCCGTTTGACCGGATTGGTTTGATCCTCTCCACGACTGATGTGGCGGATGGGCCTGGCCACCACTCGGTGTTCAAGGATCATGATGGAAAGTACTATATTGTGTACCACCGTCGTATCATTGGGGATAATGTGGCAGATCACCGTGTCATTGCGATTGACCGCTTCTACTTTAACGAGGACGGAACCATCAAGCCTGTTGTTATGACATGAGGGGGGCAAATCAGGAACAGTATATATAGCCAAGTGTGAAAAGAGATATTGACTAAAATTATCAATCAATATATTAGTGCCGTGTCTTGATTGATGGACAGAATGGTGCTACGGTTAAGGAATTCTCGTCTCTGTAAACGCTACAGGGTAGTTGGCCTATGTTGCTGAGTTGAAAAGTGGAGGTGGTTGGAGAGATAAGGGTCTGCCGACAGCGATTGGGACACCATGCGAATCGCCAGGGAGATTGTTAGTGCTGTCTCGAACGAAATTAAGATGAATTTATTCTTGGAAAGATAAGAAGGCAGCGCCCAATCAGCCAGCGAAGATTGCAGGCGCGGTCTGTGTGTGCGCTTTGGGTGGCACGTATGAGTCAATGCCAATCAGTCATAGCGACGGGGCCCGATCGCACCTGCTCTTTATCGCGGGGTTGAAAAACCCCTCCACGGCCTGGACTGCCAGAAATTCTGAATGTCAACACCCCCACCACCCAACCGCGTTCGACCAGCTGCTCCCCTCCCACCATGGCTGTGATTTACGTTGACGAGGAGAAGGGCATTGATGCCCAAGACACTGCCGGCACAGAGGCTGCCCCATTCAAGAGTCTGCCAGAGGCCTTCTACCGCCATGGCGCCGAGCTCGAGTACCAGGTCAAGAAGTCCGGCGAGGAGGAGTTCAAGCCCGCTGCCAAGGCTGCCCTGAAGAAGGCCGTCAACTACGTCGCCCAGCAGAAGAAGAAACTCGAAGCTGCCGCCAAGCGAGCCGAGAAGGAGGCCCAGGAGGAGGCTGCACGTGCTGCTGTTCTCGAGGAGGCTAAGAACATCAAGATCACCGACGACCCTGCCCTTCCCAAGCCCGTATCGATCCTCCTCGACGAGACCGACCCCGCCAAAATCGGAACGCTGCGAAAGAGCAAAGACGAGCCCAGCGAGGGCGTTGTCCGTGTCAGCGTCCAGGGCCGCGTCAACCGCGTAGCCAAGCAGGGTGGTCTCATCTTCGTCACTATCCGCCGTGGCCTGAGCCTCATGCAGTGTCTACTGTCCGGACAGCTCTCCAAGACCTACGACGCCCTGACCCTCAACCGAGAGACGGCAATCGAGATCATTGGTGAGCTCTGGGAGGTCCCTAGCCATGCTCACGCACCTCTCGACCGCGAGCTCCACGCCGACTACTTCCGAATCATCGCTGCCGCTCCCGGGGGAGACGACGCCTTTACCAACCAGGTCCCTGTCGATGGCGATACCCAGACGCTCCTCAACCTGCGCCACCTTACTCTGCGCCACGAGAAGCCCGCCGCCATCATGTTCGTCCGCGACGTTGTCGAGTCTGCTTTCCATACTGTATACAAGGAACTCAACTGTAGGAAGGTCAGCCCACCGGCTCTTGTCCAGACTCAGGTCGAGGGAGGCTCTACCCTGTTCAAGTTCGACTACTACGGCGAGACGTCCTACCTGACCCAGTCGAGTCAGCTATACCTGGAGACTGTTCTCCCTGTTCTTGGTGATGTGTACTGTATCGAGAAGTCCTTCCGAGCCGAGAAGTCCCTTACCCGTCGCCATGTGAGTGCAATTTCTAGGCTGTTGTGGCCATCCCTAGTCTTGAGAGGAGCAACCTGCTAAATGTCCCACCTGTAGCTTTCCGAATACACCCACATCGAAGCCGAGCTCGACTTTATTACCTTTGACGATCTCCTGAGCCATCTCGAGCACGTCATCTGCCGGGTGATTGACCTGACACTTGAGGACCCCGTTGCCGCCGAGGCGATTAAGAAGTACAACCCCGATTTCGTCAAGCCTGCTCGCCCATTCTTGCGCATGCGCTACGCTGATGCGATCGAGTGGCTGCGCGAGAAGGGTATCAAGAACGAAGAGGGCAACGACCACACCTTTGGAGATGATATGTAAGTTCAATTTGAGAGTTATCCTTGGTTTGGGGTCTTCATCATAGGGCAACTTGGAGACTGACTTGACCTGATTTTTAGTGCCGAGGCCGCTGAGCGCAAGATGACTGACGAGATCAACCGCCCCATCTTCCTCACCCACTTCCCTACCGAGATCAAGTCCTTCTACATGCAAAAGGCCGAGGATGACAAGCGTGTGACGGAGTCGGTCGACTGCTTGATGCCCGGTGTCGGCGAGATTGTTGGTGGCAGCATGAGAATCTGGGACTACGAGGAGCTCATGGCGGGCTACAAGCGCGAGGGCATTGATCCCACGGGCTACTTCTGGTACACTGACCAGCGCAAGTACGGCTCTACGCCCCATGGTGGCTACGGACTTGGTGGAGAACGGTATGTCGACCCTACTTTCTCCTGATTGATTTGGCTCTAACATTGAGTGCTGTAGTTTCTTGGCCTGGCTGCTGAAGCTCTGGACAGTCCGCGAGGCATGCTTATACCCCCGTTTCATGGGAAGATGCACACCCTAAGCGGTAACGAGATGAACACGATGATGATGGATGAATGGGTGTAGGTTGGACAGACATTTGCGCGTTCTATTAGACTATAGACATGCGGCTGTGAAATAAAATAAATGAAAGAAATTCAAGAACGAAATGGTTGACTGTTTATGAGAGTCTCCAATCGTGTGAAGTGAATATAGCTCTTGTATGGCAACGTTGCTATCGGGAGGCTGAAGGATTGGCAGGGGGCGGTGAGTGTTTGCGGTCTGGGCCATCTCAATAAAGTCCCAATCACGAGATGGGCCGACATGGTGCCAAATATGTCTCAATCCCTCAATACAAACCAGCCTCTCTACGTCCCCTTGAGCGATACATCACCAACTGAAGAAGAGGAGCAACAGCAATGGCAGACCTGTCAACAGACAAGGCCGCGTTGGACCAGTATCTGGAGGACCCGCGTTTCCGCCAATCGTTCACACTCCCACCAGATCCTTCTCGGGACCGATTTGAGCCCCTTGAGGTCACATACGCAGACTTTGGCTATCGCAACAAAGAGAATCCTCAAGAGGAAAATGTGCTCTTGTTCTTCGCACCTCTCATGTCGTCGCGCCTGCTGCATGTTGGAATGGACTCGATCGCCAAACAGCATAAAGTCCGCATCATCGACCCAGACCGCCCAGGTTTTGGTGGCACGACGCAGGTGAGCGACGACAAGAGGATGCATGTCTGGGCCGGTGAGTCGTCTTCTCCCTCTTCGCCAGATCGCGATTGGCGGTTGGTTTCAATTGAGCCAATGGGCGGATCAGCAGGGCTAATCCCACCTTGTGCCAGATGTTGTCCCAGCTCTGCTCCAGCATCTTGGGATCCAACATGTGGCAGTGGCCTGCCATAGCGGAGGGACCGTGTATGCCATGGACACGCTTCTGCATCATCCAGAGATTCTGCACCCAGAGAGACCATATCTCGCCATAGGGGCGCCGTGGATCCTGCCCTCCCGCTCTGGCATCATTACCATGTCCATCACGCAGGCGTTGCCCTCAAGCCTCTTCTCCCACACAGACAAAGTCGTCTCCTTTGTCCAGACATCTTTGTCGCCTTCGCTTGCAAGCTCCTTTGGCATCAGTCAAGCGGCGATGAAGCTGTTCAACACGCCCAACCCAAATCTGGACATCTCGCCAGAAGACAGCCCGTTGGCGCAGTGGGAGGAGGCACTCGAACCGCGCATCGTTCAGCACATACACAAAGAGGGTATCCCGGGCATTTCGTCCGAGTCGATTGTGCTCATGCAGAAGCTGGGAACATCTGCATGGGGCACGTGGAAAGATTACGACGAGCTCATCCCACGTTTGAGAGCGGCACTACGCGCGGCAGGGAGGACACTGTTCATCGACACCTTCTTTGCCGAATCCGACTCCATGATAGGAGACGCATGCACCGAGGGCCCCGACTGGTTCGACGCCTGCTGGAAGCGTGAGGACCCCGAAGGCCCCATTTCCTATAGCAGCAGCGTAATCCCCGATACTGAGCACGACAAAATATGGACTCTTCGAATGGGACTCCCGCAAAAGGTGTTGCAGAGAGTCGGCCGGGAAGACTAATCTACCGACGTGCATGGACTGGTGCGACGGCTTCCCCCACGTCGGCAACCCTTTAATAATTGAAACGGCTGATGATGGTCCGCGTACGCATCGGCATTGCAGGTCGCCCTTGACGGCAATTCTCCCGCTTGGCCGTCTAGGCACACACCGTCTACGCGAGCCTCTTGGCCCCTATTTGATATGTCATGCCGGGAAATCAAGATTAAAGTTAGAGCCCATCTCGGCCAGATTGAGTGGTACGCCTCATCTTGAATGACACACGAGCGACGGTTGTCCCACTGTTGCATGATGTGGGCGGACGGAATGCCAGGGTTACAGCCTCGATGCTACTCTGCATGTGGGAGGAGACGGGGCAATGCGACACAATTTGCCCGCCAACCGATTGATTCGTTGGGTTGGGTGTTCGCATTTACCCGTCCCTATGGCGGGATGAGACGAGAGAAGTTTATTGCTCAGCTGCATAAACCGAGCTCGGTCAACAGGGGGGTCTGGCAAGGCAGTAGATAAAACTGTCACCGATACGGGGGATTGATCTCCGCCAATTGGACAATGGATTGAGCTCTTCCTTGAGGTTGCGTCCGGTCAGGGCAGCGTGCTGGGGGTCAGACTTTGTTTAAAACCTGGGACTTCAGCTCGTCAATTTGTCCCGTAGGATCAGGCCTCACTCTCGAGTCTCCTTCATTGTCTTCTGTGGTGATCAAGAGAACAAGATTTCCCACTCTCCTTCGTTCACAATCATGTACGGACTGCCACTCCTCGTCGCGGGAGCAGCTCTCTCGGCTGGAGCTGCCGCCGCGGACTCGACGTCATACCTCAAAGTCATGGCTGATTCCTACATCCGACGTGGTGTGCCGGCCGGCTATCACTACGGCGAGGCTACTCTATACACGGGCCTGGAGACCACTCTCACCCAGACCAAGAACGAGAGCATCAAGTCGTGGTACAAGAACCAGATCGATACCGGTGTCCTCGGCGAGGACGGCAACCTGATCGACTGGAACTTGACCTACTACTCGCTCGACGACTACCGCATCGGCAACAACCTGATCTGGTGGCACGAGCAGACGGGCGAGGAGAAGTACGCCGCGGCCGCCAAGGTCATCCGCGAGCAGCTGAACCGACACCCGCGCAACGCTGGTGGCGGCTTCTGGCACCGCCAGCCCAACTACCCCAACCAGATGTGGCTTGACGGCATCTTCATGGCAGACAGCTTCTACTCCAAGTGGACCAGCGTCTACGACCCTGACAACTCCACCGCCTGGGACGACATCATCCTGCAGTACGATCTCATCGAGGAGCACACCCGCAACCACACCACCAACCTGCTCGTCCACGGCTACGACCACGAGAAGACAGCAGTGTGGGCAGACCCCGTGACTGGCGCTGCGCCTCTCGTCTGGGGCCGTGCCGTCGGATGGTACTACATGTCCCTCCTCGAGGCTATTGAGACGTTCCCCGAATCGCACGCCGGCCACGCACGCCTCGTCAACTACTTCAAGACCCTGTCCAAGGGCCTCAAGGAGGCCGACGAGAAGGACGGCGGCTGGTGGCTCATCCTGACGGACCCGTACCCCGGGGCCGCGGGCAACTACATCGAGAGCAGCGCCCACGCCATGTTTGTCTATGGATTGCTCAAGGGTATTCGAACTGGTCTGCTCGACAAGAGTGAGTATCAGTCAGTGGCGAGCAGCTCGTACAAGGCCATGATTGACAAATTTGTCACGGAGAATGGTGACGGCACGCTCAACTTCATTGAGACTGTCCAGGTCGGATCTCTCAGCTCCAACGGCACCTACGAAGTAAGTTTCCGCCCCCCCATAGTTTATCGTTTGGCACACAAGACTGACTCGATGAACGTAGTACTACATTGGTGTCCCGAGGGTTATCAACGACAACAGGGCTGGCGGTCCCTTCTTGCTGGCTGCCGCAGAATGGGAGTTGAAGTGCAAGAAATGAATGGGTAGCTGCAGATTGGGGTTTCTTATACTAGATTAGCTCTCTCTTTGGCACACAATCGAATCAACATCGGTTCCGGCTCACACCAGACGTCGGATCCGTTCTTCAGCCCCCCTAAACTCAATTCACTCTCCACACCTCCTCCAAAACCATGCTCCCACCACATCTCTCGAGTCATGACCAGACATCGGATCCGATATGCTTAATCGTTCCACTCTTACCCCAACTTTCAGCCATCTGGCCAGCCAATCTCGAGCCGTTCGCCCCGCTGTTGCACTCCTACCCCAGAGTTTCGGCTGCGTCCTTTCCCCAGAGGTCCATGTATCTGTCAGATATTCTAAGATGACCAGTACAATCTGCCATGCAACCATGCCCAAGGCGAGCTATGGATTGGAAGCTCGTTATTCCGCTCCCTCGCCATTGGCTGCCGCCATGAACCAGCCCCCCCCTTCTCCGCCATTTACTCTGTGGATCTATGACAACGTTCCCAGTTTCCCCGTGCGGAGACCTCTGGGATCGGCGTTCGTAGCGCATCGTAGCTGAGCGCTGGCGTAGAACCATTTTCTGCCTTTTTCCATGAGCCTGTTTGACGATAAATAGCTTCGCTCTCCTCCTCTCTGACCAGCTTTCTGACCTCCTTGTGTCCCATCCGCCATCTCTAGACCTTCACACACTACCTGGTCTGATATTCCCGCATTGCACGGCACTACATAGGTGGTCTTGGTCCATGATGGATTACGAAAAGCAGAGCGACCCAAAGCTGGCTGAGAACGCCATGTCTACCGAACATGAGGATCGGTTCTCCGCGAAGATGGCCGGCCAAGCCCAGGGGCCAGTAACTCTGGCCTCATTTGCGCATCTCGACGAGAAGAAGATCCTGCGAAAGGTGTGTTGCTCACCACTGCCCTCTGCCCTACGTGTCCTTGTGATGAACTTGAATTGCTAACTACTGTGTTCAGATGGACCTGCGTCTGATCCCTATGCTGGCGCTTCTGTACCTATTATCTTTCCTCGACCGTGAGTTCCCCTCCTCCTTACAACCATTCTTCCAACTGTCCTAACAACCCTCTCTTTGCGCGAAATAGGAGGAAACATCGGAAACGCGAAAATCGAGGGTCTCCAAGAAGACCTGAACATGACGGCGGACCAGTACAACTGGTGTCTGACTGTCTTCTTCTTCACCTATGCATTCTTCGAGGTCCCATCCAACCTGATGCTGAAGAAGCTCCGTCCCAGCCGCTGGCTCCCTCTTATCATGGTGTCATGGGGCCTGGTGATGACCCTGATGGGGATCGTGAGGAACTATCACGGCCTGCTGGTTGCTCGATTGTTCCTTGGTCTCACTGAGGCTGGTCTGTTTCCTGGAGTTGCTGTAGGTTGACACTATATATTCACCGTTACATCCCCATGCTGACAATCCCAGTACTACTTGACCATGTGGTATTGCCGCCACGAAATCCAGCTCCGCCAGGCCATGTTCTTCTCTGCCGCTTCCGTCGCAGGCGCCTTCAGCGGGCTCCTCGCCTTCGGCATCGCCAAGATGGACGGTGTCGGCGGTCTCGAGGGCTGGCGCTGGATCTTCATCCTCGAGGGAATTGTCACCGTGGTCGTCGCGTTCGCCTCCTTCTTCCTCCTGTACGACTTCCCCGAGACGGCGAGCTTCCTGACCGAGGAGGAGCGCCAGTTTGTCATCTATCGCCTCAAGTACCAGGGGCAGACCACCACGCAGACCGACGAGGGGGCGGTGCAGGTTGCCCAGGCTGAAGACTTCCAGTGGCGGTTTGTGTGGCAGGCTTTCAAGGACTGGCAGATCTGGCTCAACCTCTTCGTGTATTGGGCTGTAAGTGTTCTTTGTTATTTGTATTTGGGAGAACGCAGTTTTGGACTAACATATACCTCGTATTAGATTGTCTGCCCATTGTACGGAATCAGTCTCTTCCTTCCCTCTATTATCAACAGTCTTGGATACACATCAAGCACGGCACAGCTGCTGACTATTCCAATCTACATCACGGCTTCTATTCTTGCCGTCGTCGTGGCTTGGTCTTCTGATCGCGTTGGCAAGCGAAGCCCATTCATCATTGGATTCCTCTGCATGATGGCAGTTGGTTTCATCATGTAAGCTCAGCCATAACCCTCCTCACCTAGTCTGACTTGTAAAACGCGTTACTAACATGTGGCCAAGGTGCATTTCATCCGAGAATCCTCGTGTTGTCTATGCCGGCGTATTCATTGCCACCTGTGCCATCTACCCTGCCTTCCCTGGAAACATCGCCTGGTTGTCCAACAATCTTGCAGGCAGCTACAAGAGAAGTGTCGGTATGGCCATCCAGATCGGAGCTGGCAATTTGGGAGGTGTAAGTCAAAGACCCATCATTATCCGGCTATATCAATCCGACAACATTACTGACTCTTTTCAACTTATTAGGCCATGGCCTCCAACTTCTACCGCCAGAAGGACAAGCCACGATATATCCTCGGACATGCTCTGGAAATTGGGTTCATCGGGGCGGGGCTTATTGCAGCCCTCACCCTTGTTGTTTCGTACAAGAAGATTAATAGCAACCGGGAGAGAAAGATGGCTTCGGGCTCTACGGGTAATGTGTCGGCAGAGGAGCTGTCTGCCCAGGGTGACAAGGCTGTTACATATAGATACATGTATTAATGGTAGAGGCGGTTGAGGTTAGATGGGGTTGTGGGATGAACTGTGATTGGAATACATGGAATTGAGCGTGCCCTCAAACAATTGGATCTTCGCTATTGCTTCATGATGACGATGGCAGTTCTAGCTGGTTTTGCTCTGGAAATGGTAACATATGATTTGTGTTTACCATCTCAAACTGATTTCCGTTGTAATTTACAACCTCCGTGTCCCCCCCCTCATATTGGGACTAATTCCCAGGGCTAGTCTCTTCGACACACGTATGAACAAGCTATCCGTCCTTAGAAGTTTCATATCTCTTGAAGAATCTCAGTATATTGCAAAGGCTCTTTCTTTCCATTTGTTCTACATCCTTCCATCTATCTGTTCCACCCGACCCGATAGGAACCTAGGATTGCATCTGCAAAGACCCGAGCCAATCACTAGTATTTCGGCAACATTGAGTAGAAAAGAGCTCGATGCCCAACTGACTGAGATTGAATTTCACTGGTCAGGCCTTGGAGGGATGGTTAGTCTCGTCCTAAGAACATACGCCCTATTTCGTTTGGGCTCGCGTAGTGCTGTTATCTCATCGTTGTCTGCCTCTGTACTCATCTGGCCATGAAGGTCTTCTCTCCTTCTTTTACCCTTCGTAGATGCACCGATATCAGAAGATGACTTGTCATCAGATGCGATTTTATCATCCAATGGCTGTTTAGATGCGGAGGGAAAGGGAGGCGCCGTCTCTTCTTTGAGGGGCTGATATCTCCACTGGACGTCGGAGCTATTACCGCCTACGACGTGTAAAAACCACAGAGCAAGGTTGACAGTCCATTTGTTGTAAACCTCCGGGTCGCCTTGACAGTGATTATCCCACGGGATAGAGACATATTCCAATAGTCCGTTTCCCGCTAGCCTTTCCTGTAAGAGCTCATGGTCTTCAGAACTTGGTTTCCATTAACTCTAGTACAGGCCGTACTAGTCTCTTTAGTCAGCGTGATTAAGGTGATAAAGCATTCCCACGGGCCCAGATGAGGGGACGATAGGTTTCAAGAATAGGATCGAGGGCCTGCATGACAGCCTCTTTGTTCCACTTATTGAATAACTCAGTTGCCTGAGTTTCGTTGATAGCAGTACAGTCCGAAGGCCACTGCTTCTGCCCTGAAACCATGCCGAAGAAACAACACCCTCTACCAATTCCAAAAGAATTGCCACCCTGCGATGGCCCTAAACTCAACTTGTTTGAGCACCATGACTGCGAAATTGAATGGATCGAGAGGATTGGGTGGGAGGAAGGCATGGGGCCACCGAACGAGGGATATGTCTTCCGTGTAAAGATCAACAAAGTCGAATACGCGCTGAAAGTGGTGAGTTGTTATAGAAGACCCATACTCTGATAAATTGCATTTAGCTGATCATCATACCTTCACAGTTCAAGTTCCATAACCCCATCGGGACCAAGTGGTCATGGGGAATGCTGATTGGATATGATGTGCCACTACATACCGTGACGTACTACAGGGACCCGTTTTATAACGAATGCCGAGCGTATGGCCGAATTCGCGAGCCACTGAAGGGGAAGCGAAAGCTGTCTGATGTGGCCGTTCCTTGCCATGGTTTCCTCTTTCTCAGTGACCGAGACCAACAATATCTCGACGACAATGGGTATGAACTATGGTCAAGTATTATCGACCCCTCTTACCAAGAGAAAACTATTGAAGGGTTCAGGTACCGAGCAATTGTAAAAGATCTGGCATCATCAGGCCCTGGAGTCACAGGGGATAATTTGGGGAAAGTTTTTAACCGCACTGTTGCAATGAACCAGCACAAGATTGTCAACTGTGATATTCGACTGGACAACTTCAGAGACGGAAAGATCGTTGACTTTGGCAATTCTTTCACCTCACCTCACATAATTATGGATTCATTGAGGGCTGCGGATATCGACTTCCATAGGGCTTGGGATCGTATGATGTTTGACCAAATGGTGATTGATGAGCGGATACCAAACCCGAAAAGAGTTCTAGCTCTTCATCCCATGGATCTCCGCCCAAGATTCCTTGGTGGTAAGCCAGTCAAATACTGAATCAGAAGCCACTAGCTGCTGAATATATTCATCGGATTAGATCCATGTCGCAACTGTCGAAGAATCGACGTCCGCTTGACAATCCTTTCCCAAAAATATGAGTTCTCGCATTTCATTTATGTTTCAATCAAGGCTCGTTTGAATTTAAATTACTTAGACACTTACATCAAACATAAACTTGGAGGATAAATCGAACCTTCTTATGTAAAAGGCTAAAGACTATTTCGAGGCTTCCCACTCGTACGCCTTTGGTCCTATCAGAGAGTGCGTCCGTCTCCATCTCAATAGCATCAATAAAAAGCTTATGCAAGATTTACCTTGCTCACAATGTTGTCTTCCTCACAACCCCCCCCCCCCCTCCTCTCCCCCCTTCTCTCTACCAAAAATTGCTGAGGCCTCTTACAACACGCTTGGGTCTTCATTTGACGTTAAATACAAAGAGAGGAAATTAGTCCTTCAGTATTTAACAGGCTGAGAACACGACACTTATATTCTGTAATGACAATATCCCCAGTACTGTCTATAAACCTGGCGTGCGCGCGATGGCACATACATGTAGGCATCTGCCTGCCTGCTTACCTATGTGTAAGGAAAAGCACAATAACGGCAATAATACTATGATAATACTGAACCCTTCTCATAAGGTTTATCCATGTCAGTAGCGACAAAAAGTCAAATATTAGTGAGTGAGTCATATGACGATGCTACATTACCTACCTACTTGCCAGCTTCTATATTAAAAGCAGTCTTTCCTCATGGCACACACACCCCAAGCATCCTCATCTCACACCACTAAGTCAAGGCATTTCTGCCCTACTTCGTTCTCTAATATCTAATAAATAAGAGCTACTGAGGCACAATATCGAGGGATACTACTTATTGTTAAGGTGCCCCTGCCTCGTCGTTCCTACCTTCGCTCTGCAGCGAGTTTGGGACTAATATTCTTCTATCTTGAAAACACAACTCCTTGATAAATCCACCACAATGCCTCTCCCGATCATCCACATGAACGGCTTTGCTGGTATAGGCAAGCTCACCATAGCTCGCTAACTTGTCACCCTGCTTGAGCCATTCAAGGGCAAACTCGTCCACAACCATCTGCTCATTGACCCGGCTGGCGCTATTCTACCGCGTTCTAGCGCTGACTATCAACCGCTGAGGTGCGCAATCCGGGCCGCCGTCTTTGACGCCCTGGCGGTGTCCCGTGACACCTTCGACTCCGTCTTCGTCTTCACCGATTTCCAGTCCGACGACGAGATTGGCAGCGCCGTTATGGGTGAGTACCGCGCCATGGCGGCACGCCGCGACTGCACCTTCGTCCCCATCACCCTCACCTGCAGTAAGGAGGAGAACCTGCGCCGGCTGGACTCTTCGGAGGGGTCTGTTCACGGCAATCTGACGGATGCGGAGCTGGTGGCGCGCCTCCGTGATAATGCTGTGATGCACCAGTCGCCAGGTGACCCCTTCCAGTTGGAGCTTGACCTCACGGAGCTGGATGCCGACGCCGCGGCGCGAATGGTACACCAGCATATTCTGGAGGTCTGCGTCGAGTTGGGCAAGGAGGGACACTAGCTGCCAACGCGCGTAGGGGGGTTGTGGATAGGTTGGGACACTGTTTGTATCAATCTAAAATTGACACCGTAGTCCAACAATGTTAGATGGCTAGATAATCTGTGACTAACTTGTCGCCGTTGAGCAGCCCGAAATGACCGCAATTGCTCATCTACTAGCTACAGTGCCTACGGTAGGTTACGGAGCTGCTACTACTCGTCCTGCCTCTAAGAGGTCTGACTTACTGGCTTGTAGCCACATCATTGATCGCATTCATCATCATCACGGCAAACGGGATCTGACTTACCTACCTACATGTACTCCAGCATGATAGCTAAACCACCTGGATGGCTGTTGTGAGCCCTCGGGCAGCCTTAACAAGCGACCCGGAATGTCTAAAGTATTTGCCATTAATAGTGAAAGTTTCAGTCATAGTATTAGCGCTTAATAGACTATCCCTAGGATTATCCACAAGCCCCTTGCTGCGGAGAAGAATACATGTAATGTGCCTTTCCCCGTCACTAATTAGACAATAAATGCGAGCCATGTGCAAAGCTGATAGAGTCCTCCTCGTCATCGGAACCGTGCGAAGCATGACCTTTGCTTGTAAGTATATTAATCAACTTGATCTGATCGTTGACTTTTAGCCCCGGGCTCATAGGCAAGCTGAGAACCTCGCGAGCCACTTGTTCAGCAACAGGGCAGGCATTTCCCACCACAGGAAACTTGGCGTAGGGAGTCATCGTATGTATTAACCTGGGATAGTAAACCATCGTAGGAAACCCTTGTTGTTTCAGGGCATCTCGAACGGCCTCTCGTCCTGAAACGTTTTCATCCATCTCATGGCCTCTTGATGGTTCCTTAGAACATATGCGGATAGTATATGAAGCCCACGCAGAAGTGAATCCTGCTCTAGTTATAGGTGGAATAATAGGGGGTAAATTGCCTAGCAACATCTGGCTCTTGTCAAGCAGTTGGGTGTATTGTGCCGCTATCTCTCGTCTTTTCAAAAGCTCTGCTTTGAATCCTTCCAGCTTTACCAGGAGGACTGCTGCCTGCAGAGTATCAAGACGACTATTCAGACCAATCCGAAGACTGTCGAATTTATCATCCTCTGATCGTCCGTGCCTGGATAACGAACGGACGGTCTTTGCTACATGAGCATCTTGAGTAAAGATAGCGCCTCCATCACCAAGGCACCCCAACGGTTTGGAAGGGAAGAAGCTCGTAGTTGTAATCGTGGCCAAATTTCCGACCCTCTTCCCTCGCGGTGAGGTGGCACCGAAGCTTTGTGCGGCATCCGCAAGCAGCCAAAGGTCATGCAATGAGGCTGCGGCATGCAGTGCGTCATAGTCTGCTGGGTGGCCAAAAATGTCAACAGCAATGATCCCAACAGGGCGGTATCCAGAAGAACGTGCCAGCTTGACACCTTGGTCGATGAGGTTAGGATCGATAGTAAACGTTTCAGGTTCGATATCAAGAAAGATGGGCGTCGCTCCAAGCAGAACGACAGGCTCAACCGAAGCTACAAAAGTAAAAGTAGGGACGAGAACAGCATCCCCAACCTGAATATTAAGAGCCATTAGAGACAGGGTGATGGCATCTGTGCCACTGGCGCAAGTTACAACATGTGATGCCTTGGAAAACTTGGCCAACTTCATTTCCAGTTCATCAATTTCTGGCCCCCCAATGAAGGTACCCCGATCTAAAACTCTGCCTATTCGCTGATCCAAAGCTTTTCGAATGGTAGAAATTTGAGAGCGGATATCCACGAAAGGCAAACTTCCACTAGTGGTCGTGCCCATCGTGTTGCTGACCATCTGGCCTTCTTTGGAGGCTAAGGTCAACTGACAGGCTTCATGTGGCCTTTTCAGCTCGAAGTATTTCTCGCCTGTTCTTCTGCAAATCAGGTCTGGACCCAGCCGCTCGCCGGCTCGGCTAACCCATCCGATCTGGGTCGCAGGATTTCCTACGACGAGTGCATGAGGTGGAACAGACTTCGTGATGACGGCCCCAGCACCAACCATGCAATATTCGCCGAGCTCAACTCCACATATCACAGTCGAGTTCGCCCCGATGGTTGCTCCTCGTCTCACTTTGGTGTCTAGAAACTCGTCCTTGCGTTCGACTTCGGCACGCGGCGTCATCACATTTGTGAACACGCACGATGGTCCACAGAAAACACCATCTTCAAGTGACACGCCGCTGTAGATACTGACATTATTCTGGATCTTGCAGCGGTTACCGATCACCGCACCCCGGCCTACCATGACATTCTGGCCGATGATGCAATCCCGGCCAATCTGGGCACCATCTAAGATATGGCTGAAGTGCCAGATCTGAGTGCCCTCTCCCACTGTGCCGCCAGCCTCAACTACTGCCGTCTCATGAATTTTAGACGAAGTGAGAGCCTTCATTTTCATTTTCGTGACGGGCAGAGCCCCTTCAACCTTTTTCAGTCCTGGAGGTGAATGTTGAGAGCATTGATGACTGAGAAGACCGTTGCCATCCATTGCCGTCTCAACAGTTGTTAGAACGTGAAGCACGGAGAGCCCTTCAAATATGTTGGCGACAGGCTGCCTGTTTTCCCGAATGCATGAGAGAAACTCTTGGCACTGCGCAGCCAAAGGCTGGGCAGCTACAAGGGGCACTGCTTGTCCTTCCCCTTTCACGGCCTCTGGAAGGCCATTTGGCCAAACAATTTTGTGTCGAAACAACACCAGTTTAGATGCCCATGGCTGCATATCATCGAAGACAGCCATACCATGATCCCCAACTACCACTAGCTTTCGCTCTTTAAAGGGGTAAGCCCATGACACGGAGAATTGTGCATGCGCTCCACTAGCAAACCGGAGATGCGCTGTGACACTATCCACGATGCCTGGCGTCAAGTAGCCAACACTTTCTGCTGTAACGGTCTCGGGGCTTTCACCCCCAAGAAGCGCCAGAATCATGGAAACATCATGTGGTGCGAGGCTCCAGAGCGCGTTTTCAACATGCCGGATCCGACCGAATGCGAGACGAGTGCTATAGATGTGGCGGATTTTCCCAAGTTGACCATCCGAGACAAGAGATCTAAGCTTTATAAAAGCTGGGTGGCAGTGAAACAAATGCCCAACCATGATAACCTTGTGTGTAGTTGCCGCGGCGCGCATGAGGCGTTGCCCATCGCTTACAGCCAAGCTCATTGGCTTCTCAACCAAAATATGTTTTTTAGCAAGAATTGCCTGAGCTGCCAAGTTAACATGGGACGCTGCCGGGGTAGCTATAGCAACTGCATTTATGGTGGAATCCTTGAGTACAAAGTCCCATTGCATAGCCGGTACTCCGTATGTCTGGCCTTGCTTCTCGGCTCGCGCGGGTATTTCATCCACAACTCCAACCAGACATCCGAGCTCTGCAAACTCTTTGATCAATCTGGCTCCCCATTCACCGCAGCCGATTACAACAACCTTTATAGTTGAATTCATCTTGTAAGTTGATAAGATAAGAATGCGTTGAAAGCAAATATTTCTCAGGCTTTAAGAAATCCCAAGTTGTGTGTAGTGAGATCAAGCCTTTGAGATAAGGACGGATTTGCCAGACAAGTATCAAGACTGTTATCGTCCATAGCAACACCTGCTAAAATCGATTAAGGCGAGCTGACAAGACGCCTCTTATGGCCGATGAGGCTCAAAATCAGCTGTTAGCGTGTTGCATATGCATGACCATCCCATGCAACCCTTTCGAATGGGGGGCGTGAGCGTGTCATGCGGCCATTGGCTGCCCAAATCCTACGACCTCGGGAGGTTTCTAATGAGTGTAACCTTAGCATAAGTGACGTGACCAAGCTGAACAGCTAGCAAATGGGAGCGAGGTTCTGTGAACTTTTTGATGGATCCAGCCGCTATCGCTCATGACTGCATGATAACAAAAACAGAAATCATGATGAAAATGCACATTTATCTTCGATTAGATAATAAAGAGTATAAGCAAATAAATAGTCTCACCTAATACGGCGCTGCTGCTTACTTTGTGGACCTATCTCTGCAGCGAGAACCTTGAACAAATTCTGCATTTCTTGTCAGTATAAAGGATATGGAGTAGCTGTTTCTAATAGCATAATATAAATGTTCCAGGAAAGGTTGAGAATAAAGAGCGAGGACAATATTAGAAGAAAACACCTTAGACCAGAACTTTATACGAAAGTATGAGCTCCTAGAAGTAACAATTATCTTATCTGTGGTCATCAAATCAAAATTCAGCGGGTTGAATAACTACACCATGCGGACCATATCTCCCTGCTAAGCTCCAACAAGGAAGCCGTCCTGAGTGCTTTTTGGTTGTCCTCGAGGCGTTTAAGCAAGCCGTAAGGATTTTATTTCAACTCAAGATACCTCACCTGATGTTCATCTACTAAGAATAGAATCATCTTTCACGTGTGGGTAACATAATAGTCTATCGCTTAATGAGTTTTCCGAATGGAGTTCAGTTTAAGAATGACGTTGAGAATCTACTTGCGCAGCTCACAATCCCAAAGGTTGAGTGGTACAGACCTCCATTGGGCCTTAGAATTTCTTCGAATCTTCTGCACCTTTCACCAGATCCGCTGGTAGCCCACGTTGAATTACACGTACATTTTCACAAGCGACCAGAAACGTATACTTCTTCCAGTAGAGACTTCGCTTTAAACGTCGTTTTTCTTTCGGCGCAGGACTTCGGAAGCTTGTCCGGCCATCTTCTTCACGAGGTCTGCAATCTTTCTGAAAGACGGATCGTCTGCCCCGGGAAATCGTATCAAATTGCCGTGTTTAACGTCAAGAGCGAGTTTCTCATGCCCAGGAAGGGTGGCCGATTGGCAGTTTACGACCTTGAACGTGTTAACACACCTCAAGTCTCTCTTCAGGGAATGGCTGATCATGAGCATACCATCATAGATAAATCACTTTCCATCGTATCTTGTAGCTCCATCCACAGCTTATCAAGAACCCTATCATTTTGGCCAAATCTCCAGCCTCTCCTTTCGCGCATTTTTCTCTGTAGGTTCTTTCTGACTTTACCCATTGATGTGCTGTAGTCCGCGTCTCTTGTTTCGTAGACGCAACACACAGGGAAGTCGAACTCGGGTCTTGAACTCAATTGCCTAAAGTCTTGCACTATCTCCTCCAATTCGCTGCTGTCACTTTTAAGAAGGCTTACGAGGTATTGAGAAGTGTCCTTCCCGAGATGTTCTCCGATACGCATCCGCAAGTTGCATGTTTCGTACAGTATAGTATGACTGCCTGAAAACGGGGTGCCCATGAAAATAGCACCTGCTGTTTGCAGCGGAATTAGAGAGTATGGGGACTGATATTCTTCAGTCACGGCCTGAGAGAACGCCTGTATATCATTAGTCGATGGTACGTATGAATGTCGGAGAACTAATAATACTTTAAGCAACAGCAGCCCTCCAAAGCAAGCAGCAATAAAGATAATAGGCCGAGTTTCACCGTCCTATTAACAATCAGCTTCAACATAACAAGACTCTGACAGGGTCGAGATAATACTGGGCCTGTTGAATCGGGTGCGGTCCTCAATTTATATAGTTGTCTTAGCAACTCATCGGCATGCTCTGCCATATTCTTCATGGTCGCATTCTGATCAAACCCAGAGTTCCACTCGTAAGTGAATATCCTTGAGTTGGGAATCATGGCCGGCAGCATTTCCGGGTCTTGGAGCCAATGTGCTCCTCTAGGCTCTGCCTCGCTGGACGGCTTCCAAATGTAAGAAGCATGTGTCGTCCCAAGGCCGTGGATGGCAATAATGCTGTGTCTGTATCAGCCCCTCAAGCCGAATCCAGAAACAGAGTGCTGGTCGACCTACTCTACGATAGCTTTGCATCCATGCGGGAACTGGGAGGTTGTGTCCCGGGTAGAACAGCGGAGGTTTTGTGACTTCTCAGGCACGGGATATAGTTGAACTAATTCGGCCTGGCCTCCTTGTTTGGCGTACCAACCCTCGGGCCCTTGGGGAATCTCATATGGTTGGGCATCATAACGCTCCACTATGGGAGCCCCTTTGCTGTCCATGGCGGTGACTGTCATAGATGGCCGGAGAACACAGGCATTAGTGGGCGGTGCTAGTTCGAAAACGATATTCCATCACAATCAGGTTTGTCTAGAGAAGCAGGCTGCTCAGTACGAAGTGCACAGCAAAAAAGACCGTGTTTTTGAGCGGTGGCGTAATGCAATTTTTTTTTGTGTTGCTGAGGGAGAGCCAACACCGGCCTCAGCCACAACACAACGGTGTTCCAAGTCACCCCCTACAAGCTTGACCGCCAAGTTTCAGTTGCACATATGGGGTGATTCAACTTGGTAGTATCATTAATTTCACTTTGCCTTTCTAATCTAGTCTATAAACAATAATTATGTTTTCCATTTTCCTCCTGGCTCTTAGAAGCACGTGGTGGTAGTATCAATGTATCAATCCATGTCCGCCAAACGGGGTATCGGGTGTCCTCCTTGTCTAACGTATTAAACGGTACTACTCAGTAATGACGGCGGTACCCGACTCATTGTCACTTTTGCTCTGCTAAGCACTTAACACCTCATACGCAGCTCTGACGCAGCGCCTGGCTGTCTGATTTGCCATTGGCAGCGAAGTGTCCATCTTATTCATTGTGAAGGCCAGTGTAACCCGCCTGTCGCAGTCCATCACCACCAGCGAGCCACCCCATCCACCCCAGTAGCACACTCGGTTTCCCGTTGGCAGCCATTCATCGTCAGGGAAGCCACCACCCCCAGTCAGGGCGTAACCCAAGCCCCATCGGAGCGGTTTCTGCAGGACCAGATCTTCGCCGCGGGAGTGTTCCTGGAAAATCATGTCGACTGTCTCGGGGCGGAGGAACTGCGTCCCGTTGGCATCCAACCCGCCGCGAGAGATGGTAGAGAGAATGGTGGCGAGTGATCGAGCATTCGAGTATGCCGAAGCCGTCATCGGTGCATCAGCGTTACGGATAGGGTTTCTCAATGTCATTTCAGCAACCGGCCCCAGCGGGTAGCGACCAACCGGAAGCTTGGTTGGATAATCATCGCACACGATGTCAGCCCTGTTGCCCCAGAACTCGCTATTGTGGAAATAATCAACTCTCAGCGCGTCCAAGATCTGAGTCTGCACCAAGCCTGCCAGCGTCATGCCTGTCGTCCGACTTACGACCTGCCCAAGCAGATGACGCCAGGTACCTGTGTGGTAGCCCGAAGCCGTGGTGGGTGGCCAGAGAGGGGCCTGGCCAGCTAGAAGGGTGGCCACCAGATTCCCATCAGCAGCCTGCTGGGCGGTAATAGGCTGCCTGATCCCGCTCATACCAGATGTGTGAGACATGATGTGGCGCAGCTTTATGCCCTCCTTGCCGTTGGCTGCGAACTCGGGCCAGTAGGTCGACACCCTGGCGCTCGGGTCCAAGATGCCAATGTCGACAAGCTTCAGCATGGCCAGTGACGTAACCGACTTGCTGCAGGACCAGATCGGCACTGTCGTGTTGCGGTTCCACGATCGAGTTTTCTGTCTATCCTCGTAGCCACCGTAGAGATCTACGAGCATCTTGCCGTCCACGTCCAACGCGAACGATACGCCGATCTCATCACCGAAGTTGCAGGCATTTTGGAGGATGGAGCGAATCTTGTTGAATTGAGGTGCGCAATCGCCGTGTATGTAAGCCATGTTGGGCTGTGTGTATGCAAGGAGTGAGCAATGCAGAGCTCCCTTTTTTCACCTCGAAGCTGACCTGGGCAAGGGCTTATAAAATGCTTAGAAGAAGAGGGTTGGATTTTCTATCGATGGCACAATTTCGCAAATAGACAGCCCAAGGCCAACTGCACAGGGGCGGGCACATATGTGTGAATAACTAAGCTAACCCCCCTTCACGACTCCGGCCTGGAGGTGACTGACTACTTGCATTGCCCCCCCACCGATTCGTAGATGAGGAAAACAGGGCTGACTACTTGAACTACAACCTTGTGACCTGGAATAAAAACCGCCTGTTCATCTGGTTTGCCCAGCTCGTTCTTCCACTTCCCTGGACTAGCTGGGATTTGACGTCCCACTTTGATCCAGTCTCCTCTGACACTTGCTGCATGAGCTTTTTGAAAGACGCCTCATTGTGCCGAAAGGTGAGTTTATTCCAGGTTGCTTGGGTGGGGATGCCGTGAACGTGGCCAGCAGACTCTCCAGCAAAGAACGATCCCTGCACCGGTTTGAGCAAGCTCACAATTGTTTTGCAGGCCGTAATCTGGTCGTCCCAGCTGAGCATGTGTAGAAACATGTCCATGTAAGCCATATCAAACGACTGATTCATCTCATCCAGCGCTGGACTCTGACGGAGAATATTTGCCTTGACGAAGCGCGCTTTAGTATCTGAATCCTTGAAGAGCTGGAACCCGGCCTCAAAGAACCGCTCGTCCAGATCTAACCCTACCAGATTCTCGGCTGGGGCACCGTCGTGGATGAGTTTGCGTATGTCTTGGCCTAGGCAACAACCAACGTCGATGAGACGGTCACCGCTTTGAAGTCTCCTCAGCACAGTTTTATGGAGCTCCTCGTCATGGGCCATGTGTAGCTCTGTGAAGAGGAAACGGCCAAGGCAGGGCATTGGGTTGACTTCCCAAGCCAAATTGCGCTAGATTAAATATGAGCTCATGCGCCCAGGAGGCACAGCTGTGGAATAAGGCTTACTACGGAGATGAGGTGTTGCTCGACGCACTCAGGGGCCACACGTCCATATTCTTCCAGCAGCGCCCGGAAGGCAGGAGAGAGCTGGCCTGGGGATTTGTGAAACCACTGCACATCACGAGACCTTAGATCCGGCGTACTACTCTCGCTGGAACTGCTGATTCGCACCACGCTGTGCTGAGGCATATCTTGGTCGTCATCCGGCGCAGATACAGGAGATGCCATGGTCACAGGCAATAGCGAGAGGGGAGACGAAGTTTCGATGCAAGTTACAACTGAGTGCGCAAGTGTGGAAGCCGTTGGGCATCATAATATGTAGGCTAATTGGCATCGTTGCTCAGCCTCCTCAGTGGCTGATTCACGTATGCAGACCCTCAATCAGAGACACGTCGGGCCCAGAGCGGAAACGGTGTGTAAGTAGCCCTTGGCGTGTGCTACGTAAACACGTGAGGGTGAGAAAATAACAGAAAAAGCAACACTGAAGAGGGGTCGCTTTAGAGCTGAACCTCCCTCGTTGGCTGTGGCTTGTCTCTTCATGCAGGCGCCACACATCCTGCGCACAATTGTGTTCAGCAACAGTTGTGGTCAGCAACAGCTGTATCTAACAACAGCGGTGCCTGGCAGGACATGTGTCCTCTACTGGGCATGTTTTGCTGTCGTATTGCCCAGCCAGCGGTATAACCCCTTATTATGCTGGCTGTTGGTTCTTTGGGCCTCCCCAGAGGGCCAAGACAGACCCCTAAAAGCCTTGATCTGATTCGTTTGGAACAGCCTCCGTCTAATACGGTAGAGATGTTTCTGGTGGTCAGTAGCACATTTTCAATGCGTTGTCTAGAGCGCTACACACTTGGTTTTGGTTTCTATCGTTTCATGACTTCAAGGAACACCCTCGGAATTATTAAACAATTAAATTGCTAGTCCAAATACATGAAAATTCAAACTACATTATGCGACAATACTTGTCGCTACGTCGTGCCTGCAACATAAGACTCAATCCCAAATTAAAAAAGCAGCTCACTTTCCCATAATAACACAGCGGTTTCTGAACAAGTTGAATGCCTACAGCTCGGTGTTAAAATATTCTTCAGATGGATCCTGGAGTAGATCGCTGGGAGCGAATGAAAAGTCTTGATCACCGGGGAAACTCGCCTCTGTCTCGAAAAACGAAAAGGCAAATGCTGAAGAAGGCGGGTTCTCGGACTGATTACCATACGGAGAGCTCTGTGTTGCTTCACCATACGGAGAACCTTGTGGCAGCCCATTATACGGTGATCCCTGTGGCATTCTACTATACGGGGAGCCCTGTGGCATTCCCGTAGGGATAGAAATGTAGTCGGATGACACCATGCTGGGTCCGCCAACCAGAACATGAGAAGTTCCCAAAGAGCTACGGCCTCCAATACCAAGACCGCTATCCGCGGAAGGAATTGGAACTGCATCACTTCCCAAAACTTGGCCTCGTGTGTTCCTCCAAGATTCAAACACTCTGTTGAGTCCGCGTACAAAAAGGTTTTGGATATGGTATCTCTGAGCGTTTGACGAACTGGCCAAGGCTGGGTCGCTTTCAAGCTGCTCAGCTAGAATGCTTTGGCCTCGACGATCAAAGAACTCCTGGAAGGCACACATATCCTCTGAAAGCTCAGAATCCATATACGGTGATCTTGGAGCCTGAGTTCCTTGGAAAAGAATCTCCCAAATGTGATACCACCTCTCATATTCGGACAGAGCCTTCTTTGATTTTGTAGAAAGCTCTCGACTTTGCTGATGCGAGATCCCTTTCAGTTCAGCTGTTGGATCTCGCTGGCAATAGTCCCCATTTTTGTGGGTGACATGCTCATCATGTTGTTTGGCGTCGGGAAAAATCTTAAGACAACATTCGCAATAGAATTTCGGAGTATGCTTCCTAGCCAGATGCTGCTTTACGTCCTGCACTCTCATGAGTTTGTACCGAAAGCAGGCACGGTGATGGTCGGCATTCTTCTTCCAAAACGGACAGGCCCATTGCTTTCCTTCGGCCTCGGAGTTTAGTCTTTTGCATGGTGGCTTAGATGGGCTGGGCTCTCCATCTTCGCCGCCATCAGGAGGCAGAGCTCTCTTGCGTCTTCTGGCTTGATTCGCGTTGAATCCAGTGGTATCATTGGCTGTTAGTTTCAAGGTCGAATTATGTCCATCACCACTTTCTTGTTTGTAGCCAGAGGTTGCACCTCGAAACTCAGACCAAAGCCGTTCAAAGCAATCGTCTAGAATGTGACAGCCAGACTCGCCCAAACTCAAAGACTGCATATCGTCAGATGACTCGTCCAAGGATAAAATGTCCGAGTCGAGATAATCCGAGGATGAATCGCGGCTCACACTCAAGCGCTGTCCGCCCTGGTCATAAATGATCGGTTTGGAATCAGAAACATCACTACCAGAACGAAGCGATTCTTTGGACGGTCTTGGATCTAATTCCCGCATTAGTAGGTTTCCAGAATATCTCAGAATGTGTTATCCCCTTACCGTATATGTGACGCGCTCCTTCTAGATATCCCTTCACAGAGACCGTCATACGACTAAAGCCCGAGGGGTTGATATCGCCCCGATCTGCATTCATCCAAACCAGCATATTTCCAATTGTCTGGGACAGAAACAATACGGCCCGCTGGCCTTCAATGAAAATAACTCCTTCAACTAGTGTCACATCTGATGCTTTACAGAAGTCAATTAAGTCGGAAAGAGAATACATTTCAAGCCCATCACATCCTTTGGGCCGCGTAAGGACAGGAAATCCTACGACAAGGGGTGGCATTCCAAGGTGATCCTGCCATTCACGCAACGCCGGAGCTAGTGCAGGTTTCCGAATGACGTTTTGACCTATACTGAAGTGGGCGGAAGGCCCAACAAGCTGTACTGGGACTTGTTCATTCTTGCTCTCGATGAATGGGTGGCAAGTGGCTAGGGAATTTTGAGATGATGATTGCATAGCAGCCATCAACCAGGCGAGCTGCTCAGCACATTCTGCAACGGAAGCTGCAGAGCCAGATACTGTTACCTGGAACTGCTTATTCGCAGCATTGGCAGTTAGTTTTGTTTTATCGGGCAGTTCACCTGTTTCTTGTGAGTGTTTGGGCAACTATACAATGATATCGGAAACAGAGAAACGGTCACATACCCGAGTATTTATTACCAGGAGAAAGATTCGCAATAACAAGAAAAGCATCCAGAAAGCTTGGTCCATTGAACGACCAGGTTTGCTCGAAATATTGCTTCACAGTTACCACTTGAACGTATGAAGAGGACGCTACAAGGACCCTTTTTGCGTCTAGATCACGTACGGGGTCGTTGTAGTCTCCAGGGGGGCAATCGCGGTAAGCAGCTGGCTCCCATTGGAAGTCGATCCTGCATTGATGGATCCGTGGCGCTGAGTGCCTGCTCATTTTACCAGTAGGAAGTTGTCGGAGTACCTTTTCATGAATGCGAGTTTGAGCCGAAGTCTCCATTTCTAGGATTGAATTTTGCTTCAAACTTGAGAGAAGCCACGCATATGCTGGGTTCTCGAGGATGAGCGATTTGTAGGCTGCAACATTACTTGTGCGGATAATGGGTTCTTCTGGGATACCCTGAAATAATTCCCCTGGCTTAAATGTCGGAATGCTTCCCATGGTCTTTTGCTCCCACAAGAACATCTTATCCTCCAATGACATGGCTTTGGGACCACCCTTCTCCGGAATCGGGGTCTTGCAATCAAAGAGCGACTGCAAGTGGCTAGCTATATCACTTTACAAAATGATGTTAGGCTCAAATATGCGAGAGATATTACTTCGAAGAAGCTTACCTGTGGCGTTGATAAACAAAGTACATGATCTCCCAGTGCTGTTTGGAGCCTTCGGCATTGCCAAGTTTGATAGCGAATGCCTTCAACAGCTCCGGAAGCTTCTCCGATACTTTTACCCATTTAAGGTGATCGAATGTCTGTTGTAGGGCACGATAGATTTCCTCACAGAGAACCGATATGTAGTTTTCTATTCTACCATCGGAGACGCTGGAGGCAGATGAAAAAGTCGTCTGCGAATCGCAGTTCTCAGGGTTATCCAAGTCAACAGGGCCGGGAACTGGCGCACAAGAACCATCATGTCGGGATGCAGAAACATAGGCAGAGTCGGGAGGGTCTTTTTCTTTTCTGACATTCTCGACATCGCGTGCGGATATTGGAGACAGCCACGACTTGTTGGTGAGCTCAGCCAACAGAGCTTCGCTACCCTCAGAAACTGGGAGTACCTGAGAGTTGTCGCAGACTTTGGCCCACAGCTCATCATAGTATTTTCCACTGGTCAATGTTTGGTTCGGATCGGCTCGACGGCTTTCGCTCGTTCCCGGTGCCTGCTGACCTTGTGTGATCAGACAAGAACAAAACTGCATATAGTCTGCTCTATCTCCTGCCCACTCCTATGAGCCAAGAAGATCGAGTAACCTGTTAGCTAATTCTAGCACATTGATCACGCCAAAGCTCACCACAGCCGCTGAGACCAAGTTCGACTCCACTTCTCGCAAGCACAAGGGATCCGTTCTTCGCTTAGTTTCTCGTTTGTAACCTTCGAGCAGAGCCTTGAAGTTACTTGACTCGTATTCAACCAGAAGCCGTTGTATGACCCCATTGAGGATGGAATCAAAGTTGGACTGCATTGTATGTTGAGTGGGTGCTTTTCAAAAAACCGTTCTTGGAAGCTTACTTACGCAGTCGGTATTGCAGCGATGCTCACAAGCCTTCCGGCTCTCGAATGATGCCCCCGGAGGGATTTCGACGTTTCCTAAGCCGCCGCATTCTGTTCCAAATCCGCCAACGCTTATTTCGGCTCCATTCATCTCAGTAAGGATAGGAAAACGTGTTTGTCGCTCCAGCGATGTGGACTACGTTCAATCAAGTGAGGTATTGTTGGGCCCGCCAGCAGAGAATCTCGAGAACAAATCCTAACCAGGGTCAGCCCACCAGACGTCACATATGCCTTCTGCGCGTTTCTTACCCTTTGTATCCAAGTTCAGGGTATATTTGCCGACCGGGGTGTATGTATCTCGACGAAATAAACTTGCCTAAATTTGCCTAGGCCTCGGGAACTCGAGTGGAATATATAAGGGGTCGAGTCCCTGACCTCGATTGACGCTGCGGGGTTTTCCATTCAAGATTCTGCTAACACAATTGTGTGCAGAGTCCCTGATTGGTGCCAAAAACTCTGCATACATACAGCCTTATGTCAAATGCGACACAGCAATGTAAGCGTGGTGGGGGGCCACAGAGGTGTAGGTGCAGCCCAATGCTGATTTTCACACATGTGCACCGTCTCAGTGGCAAATTAGGTTTCAGCCTTCTCGTATCAGGAGAGGACTGAGACAAATACAGGCATGATATTCAACGAGGGGTGGATGGATTGACTAGCATCGCGCATAGCTCAGCCATGCTATGTGAGCATCTTTTCAAAGACTTTGAATTGTGTTCTTAGTATATGAGAGATAGATTTCCAAGATAAACCTACACACAACTCATCAATTTCAACTTGATGCCCCCTTGGATCTTATCCTTCCCTTTCCTTGGAGTGGCCATGGACACGTTAGCCTGGCCCCTCATTGTTGGGGGACGCATCTCTTTCTAAATTCAAACCGTTCAGCAAAGTAACGGCGGATGTTCAATAGCAAATCCTAGAACGTAATCCATAACATCAATAGTCCAGGAAATATCTGTGAATGTGTCCTCTCAATTGCCAATACAATCAGTTAGATCCTGGGTTGAGAATTACTAAACATAAACGAGCTTCTACTCGTTCCCTGACAAAGGGATGTAACTTAGATGATAGAGATTTTACTCGGTAAACAGTCTCCGGGAAGGCGTACGTTTGTAAATATGTAGGAATGTGTCGTGGTTTCATTCTCAAGGCCCCTGAAGGAAAATTGGTGTTTCACCCATACTGTTGGAGCTTCTGGGGGAAATGGAAACCCCGAAGAGCCGGATGTCTTTTTGTTATATTGAGAAGATGTTGAGGGTGTTGTCATTTGGTAGCTCAAATCCGCCCAAAGGGTCTGCCTAGTTGAATAAAGTCGGGTGTACGATACGTGTCACCAGGGCTCTGAGTAACAGCTATTAGTGAAATCTGATTGGGACACGTTATTCATTCATTTTCAATGTACACCAATCTGTAAATACTTAAACTTATATTATGTTTAAGCATACTTGATTTGGCGACCTCGACGGGAGGGCTAATGTTCTTTGCGACATTGCTGCTACCCCTTGGTTGAAACGTAGTTGGGCTCTCTACCTACCTGGCCATCCCAAATAAACAACCACCACATTCTTTCGCTCCAACGGCCTATGCTGCAGGACTTAATAGAACCAGGCTACCTGAATATAAGTCATCCAAAATCTTCTGAGGAATGCTCGATAATACAGCGCCACCAGAGCCGAAAAAAGTTGTTCAATCTCACTTGCGATATTAAATTTGGGAATGTTGCTACTGTTGCATATTCCAGTCCTCGAAATTGGCTCGGACCCTCGGTATCTATCTGATGACACAATGGGGTGAGCTTTGCGTTATGCAGCTTGCAGCGAAAAGTTTGTGGTGTCACATGATGGCATATGGAGGCCTTTGTCCAGGGGGTTGCCATGCGGTGGAATCGCTTCGCAAAAGAGCGTTAGCGTTTTGGAAATATGTTCAAATTATAATGTGATTTTGAAAGTCAACTCAGCTGATTTAAAATATACAACTGGTTCTGATCCAATAACCTTCCATGTCGAACATTTCACGCCTCACGAACCCATGCACAATCATTGGCAATGAAGGGTATGTGGTCTGAGATTGTATCTGGATCACAAATAAATCATAATCACATGACCCCTAATTTATCTTTAGAAGTGGCTGGATGCTGACCCCAGTGTATTTCAAGACATTCACGAGATGCACATATTAGCTTGATGATTTGTAGAGAGTGTTGACGTGTTCGAGTAGTTGAGTGTAAATTCCCATTATCCACAACCTATTGAAGCGCTCAAGTCAAATGTCTCTCAGATGCGGGTCAGTGTCAAGAAGTCCCACGTTCCTTTCTGCAGTCCATGCTACATGGCCCCATCATCTTCCAATATCTTGGGTTCTCTGAGGCCAGCTCCCCATTCAAGTCACGGCATAACCATCAGCCAAATACCCGCCACCAACCTCAGGGGAACTCACCGCCTCTTCCCAAAGGATGTGTCTGGTGCGTAATAACCTGAATCAAACAAACACCTGTCAGCCCATTTGACATCGCCAAACCTTGAGGATATTCTATATAATGTTAAGCAACTCGCCTAGGAGGCATGGTATGAGTCAACGGAAAGCCAGTCAACAATTCTTTCATTCACTCAATAAGAACAGTATCACTAATCATGCCTCTCGAAACACCCACTGCCGACAGTCTCTTAGACCTGTTCAGTCTCAAGAACAAGGTTGTGATCATCACCGGAGCCTCAGGCCCTAAGGGTATTGGTTATGCAGCAGCTCGCGGTTGTGCAGAAATGGGAGCCAACGTGGCTATCACATACAACACACGTCAGCAAGAAGCCGAGCAAAATGTTAAAGACTTGATCAAAGATTACGGAATCACAGCCAAAAGCTACAAACTAGACGTGACCGTCTTTGAGGAAGTTGAGAAGTTAGTCAGCACAGTTGTGGCTGACTTTGGACGTGTTGATGCGTTCATTGCCAAGTACGTTCTCCTCCCTCTCCATTAAGTCGTCCTGCGTCATGACTAAAATTTCAAACAAGTGCCGGCGCAACTGCCAATGCCGGCGTCGTCGATGGGACCAAAGATGCGTGGGATCGCGTTGTGCAAATTGACCTTAATGGAGTGGCTTATTGTGCCAAGGCTGTTGGCCCTCACTTCAAGAAGCAAGGCCATGGATCTTTCGTTATCACAGCTTCCATGTCGGGCCATATCGCAAACTTTCCTCAAGAGCAGACATCTTATAACGTAGCCAAAGCGGGCTGCATCCACATGGCCAAGTCGCTGGCAAACGAGTGGCGTGACTTCGCTCGTGTGAACAGCATTTCTCCAGGCTATATTAACACCGGCCTCTCGGACTTTATTGGCCCAGAGAGACGGAACCTGTGGAAGGGCATGATTCCCATGGGGCGTGAGGCAGTTGCAAAGGAACTCAAGGCCGCATACGTCTATCTTGTGAGTGATGCGAGCAGCTATACTACAGGAGCCGATTTGGTTGTTGATGGTGGATACACTGCTCGATAATTAAGCAATACATATCCAGTCAAGTTTGGTATTTCATAGTTCTACTTTTCTTGAAGAACAACCTGAGGGCCGTTGTCAGATGAGTGTTGTGCCAGCATGGATTGAAAGCATGTACTTAAATATGCGGGAAAGAGAACTATAGAGCCGCTTTCGACGAGACGAACGACACGGTCGCCTTGGTGTGTTCAGCGACTGACAAGAGAGTGCCTGTTACTTTATCTCTCATCTCGCCTTGTATTGTGGCAAGCCGTTTCCCGATCTTCAGAACTTGGCACTTAACCAATATTTCCCTGTTCGCCTTTGCTGGCCGCAAAAACGTGACGGACAAATTCTGAGATACGCCTCCAAACTCCCAGAAACCCTCTCTTGCCAGAGGGGCTGCACACATGGTGGTACACATGTCGTAGATGAGTGATATCGCGCCGCCGTGTAAGTTTCCCAGTCTGTTTGATAAATTTGAACCCCCTTTTACCAGAAAAACTGCCACCGTCTCTTCTTCGCAACTGCTTGCAGAGACAAGGGTTATTTGATCGCGCATCAACTTATCGTCCATCGCCTAAATCAATGTTAGTCTTCCCCGTGCAGATTTGACCATATTTTCTGCTGATCCTCACATCTTCACCATCGGCTGACACTGGAGAGACATAGCCCCGGATATATGCTCTGATTCGTTCCGCGGGGTCTAAAATCTTTACATCGAACGCTACTCCAGGGACGGAAAGTAGATCTGATGGATATCCCGAGCCGTCTGCCATTTTGTCAGTCGAAGCTAATTCGTCGGGCCAAGCAAGAATTGGAGAAACATGGATTTGAGATGTAATAAATTCAGCGCGCTCCCTTCAAGGCCTTTTAGCCCAGACTCGGCTTCGGAGTTCTTTTGCGGAAAATAGCCGAGGTTCAATTGCTTGGTGAGCAGCCGTCGACTGATAGGTCTTGGCTCTACAAGTATGACTTTTCCATCGAGTCTATTAAGTGACATGAGAAAGGTGCCTTTCGATTATCAGGATTTTCCACTGACTTGGGCTCTGGTGGTTCTATGAGTTCAGCTTCCCCGCGCGGTTGTTTTAATTGCCATTTCCACGTAACCGCAATGCCGAACGCCAAATCAAGAGTTACTATGGAACGAAGATGTGGTCCCCGGTATGAAATGTATAGTCATAACTAGATATTAACCTAAGCAAATGCGCGGAGATGTTTACAGATGATGTCCGTGGTTGCTCGCAGTTCTCCTTAAGAGACTACAATCATTGGCCTTATGCTACCCTTGATAAATTGTACGCATTGTTGGAGACAGTACAAGGAAGCTTGGCACAATGATTTTAGAGTGCAATTTATAAAGCTCCTCTTTTGCTCTGACTTGTCGTGGCGTGCGAGTATGACACCGCCTACTCCTCGAAGAAATTTCCACTCAGATTGTCTCTTAAGTCATTACTCTTGATGCCGACTACAAAATAACATGCTATATTTATAAAATCAAGTAGAAAACTCAGGCTGTTTTCTTCCTCCATGAGAAATGTAGTTTATGTGATAATCTCTGTCTCAAGTATGTAGTTGGCATTAAATTAAGAAGAACGTTGAATCCTAGCTAATCATGTCCGTCCTGTCGTGCGGGGCCTTAGAAAGTAACAATGGACAGCACAATAAATCATTTCCCAGATGGAACCAAAGTCCAGAGAACAGCCCTTGTAAGAGGACTTAACAATAATGGGCATAGCCGGTGGGGCAGCAGTTGACGAAAGCAGCCCTGATGGTGCTGGTAGGGTTCTTGTAAATACAGAACTATCAATTGTTAACACCTCGAGTCTCGAAGATCAAAAGCAATATTACGTACGTCACCACTTTCCTTGCCACCGTAAGCAGTGCAGCATCTTGACCGCATGTCTTTAGAGCCGCAGTAGCACTTGACGTCCGCGGCACTAGCAGCTCCGGCAAGGAGAACGACGATGAGAGGGAAAACCTTCATGATGGTTGTCTTGGTGGAGGGTTCGTATTTGAGTTTGAATAGAGTGATCTAGAGTTGTAAAAGCTTGTTGATAAAGTGTTTGAGATCAGGAAGTTGCACGGTATTTATACATCGGATTTGCTCGAATACGCATTGAGATGGAACCTGTATGTGTCAACCCGCATAATACCATGTGCGGCTATTACCATTTCGGGTTCCCATTCCTCGCTTGTAATACGAAGATGGTCTGGTTTGAGGCACTGTTCGGGCGATTCAAGTGGCAATGAACTATTTGTCGAAAGCGGTGACATTCCCCAGGCTCAAAATGAAGCCAGGTATATATTCAACGTTGATTAACTATCAAACCTAAGCAGCATACTTGAGCCCATGATGCAAGTATTGTTGGAGAAATAGGACCATCGATCTTCCCCAAACTAATGCGAAATCTTTCCACTTTGCCTCTTCTCTTCTGTTCTTCTGTTTCACCTCCCCCCCCCCCCCCCGGTCATATGCTTCGTGATATAATTCTCACCGCTGAAATCAAAAAAGAGTAGCATTGCCTACGGGGTAGCGCCTCTAAAAGGCAAAATGTAACTTTCCCAGGATGGCATTGGCCGACAAGCTGCCCATTTCGGGTACCGGAACGCTTGGAAATCTCGGAGATTACGTGAAGCATCATGAGGAATGGCATCCCTACCGGGACTGAGCTATTCGGGATTGAAATCATAAGTTTTACCTGATATAGCAATTTCTCTACTTAATGATTTACTAGATCTTCACCGCTTTGGCCAACAGACCACACCACTACTTGTTTAATCCAGCCCCCGATTCTTAGATTTACAGGAGGTGATTATTTAACCTACAAGAAACTTCCTTCATCTGTCTATTCAATGGCTCTTCCATGCTAATAAAGAATCGTATTTAAATCGTAATCTACGCACGAGAGCCACGACCAATAGCATAAATGGGAAATCTAGGATGGAGCCTTTCCTTCTCCTTCAGTGCCAAGCCATCTTCGCATTGAACCTGGAGAAAACATAACATCATGCTTCTTACCAGGGCAGCGCTTCACCAAAGATCTTCCCGAGCATGGGCAGAAGTTCCCATCATGGCCGGGCTCGTAGATTTCTTTGGTCAGAGTACTTGAACCAACGATATATACCATCCAAGGAGCGCAAGCAACTCACCGGATTCCACTTCAACTCGATTCTAGCTCTGTCGCGTTTAGACCTGAGCTAGAGTACCTCATTGTCACGTTTAGACCTGAGCTAGAGTACCTCATTGTCACTTAGATATTGGCCAGGTACACGCAAATCTTACTGATATAGTGAGCGTCACACATCACGTAAAATAACACTCGCTATCCATGGCGATGGTAAGAGGACTGGCTAAAGAAAAGCATGACAAGTACCATATCAATGGCGTGGATACTGGTATTCACCTAACAGCGACTAAAAAGTGATGGTTGTACATGAAGAAGGCAAGCAGCAAACCCTTGGAAAAAGAGACCTGATTACTCATATTCGTGAAAATAACGAGAAACGATGCATGTAGGCAGTCAGTCTGTGATCTCTGAAATGATCGTCGAGATCAATGTTCGAGAGAGGTGGCGAGAGCGGCAAAACGCGTGGAAGCTAATGCTATTTGTATGGATATTTTAGACTACCAGAGAATAAGATGAAGGAAAACCAAACTAAAATGTCTTGTTGAAGCTACCCAGAGCTCGAGCCATGGCCCATGGGAGGATAAAGGCATGGTATTGGCCTCAGGGGGTTAATCCCCTCCATGTATTCGGCTCATCACTAGCGGATCCGCCGTCGGACGACGCAAGTTACTGATATAAACAGACAATACATTGCGCATTGACCGGCGTCCAGGGCACTAGAGACCTACTAGGGCTCACTCACTTCAAGGAAGGGTAGCAGGCAAGCAGGCTACACAACTAAGAAACAGATCAGCACAATGAGTGGAATCAGCCCCAACATAACCTCCTACCAGCCACACGGAGGGTGAGAAACAGATGTAACGAATGCCAAGCAATGGGCCGAGACCGAGCCCAGCACTTTACATTGTTCTTACCGCGGTTTAGACCGTAAGTTGTGCCTCGAAAGTAGCCAATTAAGTGGCGGCCTCGGGTGTAAGCATCCACACTAATGCCTTATCACCGTGGTCAGGCAATTCGGTGGTTGAGAAGCGACATTTCACTTGGCCATGTTTGATGTGTGAGCTATTTTCTGGCATTATTCGTTTGACTAGGAGTCAAACTCCCAACAAGAAGAAACTTGAAAACAAGGGCAACAGCGAGGGCCCTACATTCTCCAATCTCTGTTGCAGGTGTTTATTGTGAGGATATTACGCGCAAATATCGAGAGCGTTGGAGCATCAGTTTGTGGGACGCGAGGTATTTTGTAAGATGAACTCCTAGACTATGCTTACTACTTTCGGCAAGACGGGGGCTTTCTGTGACTAGATCGTGAATCGAATTTTTTCATCCCTGAATTTGCCTTTTTTCATTGTGTTACGAAGACTGCGACTGATTTTGAGGCCAGGGTCGATTCGTTGTAACGCGACCGCTCTTGTCTACAAACCAGTGTGCTTATCTTCCGGCGATTCTATCAATTGAGGCGATGTCAAACACACCTTGATCCTACCGACAAAAATGACTATGTCGAAAGATACCGAGAAGCGCGCCGATCCTTCGGTTGGCGAGCTTCGTACAAACCCCATGGACGAATCGAGAATACTGAAGAGGGAGACCAAATTCCGTAGCCTCGACAAGTTCGCAAAACTGCTCGGTGCTGAAATCCAGGGCAACGATCCCATCGCTCCAGAGGATAAGAAAGACCGCCGGTACTTCAAACTGTTTACCTTATGGTTCTCAATGAACTTCAACCTTCTCTCGTAAGCTGGCCATTTTCTCCCCTTCCAAGTTTTCCCATAGCTTTTGCTTCTTGAATGTCACCTGCTGACTTGATGTATATTCTCTTAGCGTTTCTACGGGCATGTCAGGCACTCTTGGCTTTGGACTGGGCCTTCGAGACTGTTCGCTCATCATCCTCTTCTTCAGCCTCCTTGTGGCCCTTGTCGCACCGTACTTGTCGCTATTTGGAGTCAAACTTGGTATCCGACAGATGATTCAGGCTCGGTTTTCCTTTGGGTAAGTCATCGCTCTTAGCATTACATTTAGCCCGACCTCAACGCGCTCACACGTACCCCTTGTCTAATACAGCAAGTACGGTGTTGCGATTCCGCTTGTCCTCAACATGGCAACCATTGTAGGATATGCGATTCTCGGAAGCATTCTCGGGGGGCAAGCTTTGTCTGCTATTAACCCTGAAAGTCTGTCAGTGAACGTGGGTATCATCATCCTTGCAGTCATCAATCTGGTCCTTATCTTCTTCGGTTCGAGAATAATCCACCAGTTTGATCTATATGCTTGGTTTCCTACCCTTCTCGCCATTCTTGTCGCTGTCGGATGTGGGGGGAACAAGTTGTATAACCAGGTTGACGCTGAACCAGCAACGGCGAGCAATGTCCTCAGCTTCGCCTCTCTGATTGCGGGATTTTTCCTTTCCTGGGCTTCCATCGCTAGTGATTTCACAACCTACTATGATTCCCAAGCGCGCAGGTAGGTGCAAGATGATCTCTCTCTCTGAATCTGTCAGAGACTTAAATACAGAACGCTGATTCATAGCTTTCTCTATATAACAGCACATCGGTGTTTGCCACATCTTACCTCGGCCTCGTGGCTTCAAGCGTGCCTTTGATGGTTCTGGGCGCCGCCATCGGAGGCGCAGTTCCAAACATTCCAGCTTGGGAGGAAGGCTACACGAGCAACAGCGTGGGCGGCGTTCTGGCCGCCATGCTCGAGCCTGTGGGGGGCTTCGGCAAGTTTCTCCTTGTGCTCCTCGCACTTAGTGGCTTGGCCAACATGGTCGGTTCGGTCTACGCGCTCACGCTCAATTTCCAGGCTTTGTTCTGGCTGGTACGGATCCGCATCCCCCGCTTGGTCTTCACTCTCGTCGCGACCGCCCTCATCATCCCGGTGGGTATCAAGGTGGCCGCTGATTTCTTGTCTTCTCTGAGCAATTTCCTGGGTATTATTGGTTATTGGTCGGCTTGCTTTTCTGCCGTCGTGCTGGTGGAGCATTTCGTCTTCAGGAAGGGCCTGATGGAGAGCTACGATCTTAACGTCTGGGATAACGCCAAGGCCCTGCCCACGGGCGCAGCAGCTATTGTGGCTTCGATATGTAGCTTTGGGATGGTTATCCCTGGCATGTCGCAAGTTTGGTTTACCGGACCTGTGGCCGTGTACACAGGCGACATTGGATTCGAGATGGCTTTCGTCCTGACGGCGGTTTTCTACCTACCCTTCAGATACATAGAGCGGAAGATGATCGGCCATTAAAAGCCACCTGTATCTACGTCAAAGTGAACGTATGGCAAAGCGTATCTAGCTAGAACAAACCGCTTGACAGGAATGTCAAGAAGTAGAAGACGCTGGGATATTGGATCCACGACGATGGGTTCTTTCGATCAGCTTTTAGTGGACTGGGGCGTGGCCAACGCAAGTAAATCATCTCTATTCATCTTCTTTCTGTTTGTTCCTCGTCATCAGAAAACAACTGAGCCTCTTCATCCGTTCGCCAGTCATCCAGGAGGACTTCATTCTCCTGCTGCAGCTTCTTATAATCCTGCCTCTTCCGATACTTGGCCACTGTCAGGCGTATCAGTCTCCTCGTAGCCAGTCCCACCCCAACACAGACAATAACCACAAGGACCAGGGAAACCCACTTCCGCCAATCCTTGAACAATACCGGATATAGTCCCATGAAGACCTTGACACCGAATTCCGCCCAAGTCTTCTTCCGAGGCCGATCAGGCATCAGACCATGTCGCATGAGATCTTTGAAACGCGGACCATTTGGCCCGGATACGAAACGTCGGAAACCGAATTTGGGCAGGACTTTCTGGCGAGGGTCAGAATCCGGATACTTGGAATCACCCCAGAGACCTTTGTAGTAAAAAAAGGATGTGAAGTTTGACGAAGATGACGGTGACGTCTGATTCGGGGGTTTCAGTCGTGTGAGGGTGAAGGAAGTTGTATCAAGGTGATAAAAGTATGCGGATTGGATAGGATCCCACTTCGGCCCTTCATCACAGAAGTCAATCAAGGCTATATCGTGGATGTGCTCGCTATCGATATTGAGTAAGTAATAGTTCAACCCATTTAGCGAGGAGAGTAGATACCCTGGTTTGGCATAGTTTGCGTGCGATCCATAAGCGCTGTAGACGACGGGCTTTGATAGTGTCAACATTCACATGCACCAAACATGGCTGGATGGGTAATTAAAAACGAACCCGTTCATCCACCTTGGAGAGTTCTGGTCCATCCCAATCATAGGCGCTCCCATCTCGATGTTGGCTGTAGTAGACTCCAACCGGGCGTCCTTCGCGAAAACGGACCATATTATGTTCCCTAGATAGAATGATCAGCAAGTCCGATGTAGTATAGGACGGCGAGAGACAAAAGCTACCAGTCGCCGACGTGATTGCCGAAATGCATATCTATATCAGACTTGCTAGCACTGATCAATTGATTGAGCGGCTTCACGACCTGTGTGATATTTGGGCCCTGGTCAAAAGAGTAGAAATAGAAATAGAATGCGTCGAAGTCCATGAACCTGTTCTCAACGAGAACGACCACAGAGGCAATAGCGCTCCGTAGCTTGCCCTCATGGTCAGGAGTTTCGCCCAGCATCCAGGCCGGGCGTGAAAGAGGGTTGTCATTGGAAGTCAGAGCTACCTCATCTCCAAACTGGTTGAGAACTTCGAGGTTGTCCAGGTCAAGCGAAGGCAAGCCACTGATAGGCTTCCCGTCAAGCAAAGGCGTCGTTCTCTGAATGTGACCTAAAATATCGCTAGGCCTGAACGGGTCTTGTGAATGCAGCCACACGAGAGGAGCTAAGTGAAGGCCAGATGTTAGTGGTATATGGAATAGGGCTGGGCTTCAGACTTACCATGACGTGTCACATATTCAGGGTATTCCTCGAGTACCAACTTGGCCAGAGCGAACGGGCAGAGCAGCAGAAGCAGAAGTAGATGATATCTCACTATGAGAAAGTGAAAAGAAGAGCCCCCAGCCATCCTCGATCATGCCCGTACCCGCGCATGCTCCCTCGAAGATGTTGAGAAACAAGAAAGATGGAAATTGAGCTATCACCAGTTGGCTCAGATTTCTTATTTTTGTGCATGCGTCAATAAAAGGGCAACGGAGGAAAGAAAGCAAAGATACGGCGATATTCATGCAATCGCGGAGCTCGGGACGGCCGGAATGATCTTTCATTGGGTAACGATGCATATTAATAAGTTGCAACGTAAGCCGTCCAAGGGAATTGTAGCCGGGTCAGATCCCACAGAATCCTACAGAATTATCGCGATCACCTTCCATTATCCAAAAAAAAAAAAAAAACAATTCCATTCAGGCTTGTGCCATGCCTTGTGATGATGTGTCAAGGTACATAGCAATTCCCCGATTCACCCAAGACACGGATGAGGCTCGAATTTGAAGCAAATTGGTTCTTCTTTTTTCTCGGCGAGCCCCGCGGGTTACGGCTACGTCATACCTCTCCCGTCTCAAGTCTAGATCTACAATTAATACGATTTAATCAGTCCTGAGATCGAACGGAGAATGGATTTTTGAATAATAGGCTGGTGGGATTTTCACAACCAGCTAAGCTAAAAGAAACGTTTTCAAAGAAGATAGAGAAACTAGAAGTCAATAAGAGGGCTAGTACAGCTATAAAATAAAATAAAACATTCTGCCCTGCCCAGCTCGGCAACGTTCACCAACGTAGATCCCCCCTCTTACCAGCCTTTGAATGGCATCCATGATGGGGGGACATTCATGCCATTGCTAGACTATCTCCATCGCCACAGCCTGTCCTTCATCCCATGCCTCTCCGTCCATAATGCCATGGAGATAACAGTCCCCGAGCACAGAATAACGCCCTTCTGCCTGCGGTCGAAGGATGAACGGCACATGGCAGCCCGCAATGAGCACAACCTTGTCGCCTTTCTCCCTTCCAATTTCAACGGACTGAGGGGCCTGGCCTATGTACCCCTGGGATGTAATGAATCGCTGTGATCGGAATCCGTTTGCGGCTGCCGATGCGAAGAGTTCAACATCACAACCGAAATCGGGCGAGTCCCATCCGGCCATGATATCCTTTATATTCGCAATGTAAGCTTCAGAGTGCGAGCCGTTCTGAGGCTGTTCAATAGAATGGGCCAAAACCATTGCCATGGCAGTTTGATTGAGTGCTGGAGCGCGCACATGCCAAGCATTGCCTTCCATATCGCACGTAGCGAGGCGGGACAGAACACTAGCTCTAGATTCGTTGGGATAATGGCGATATCCGTCCCGAGACAGGAGTAAGTTGTGGGCCTCGACGAGACACTCAGTGATTGGGTCAGCGATCTCAGCAAGCTCTAGTTGTCCCTTGATGTCCGTTCTGCAGGTGCCGAGTTGTTCGATTGAGTCAAAGATGAGCCCGCGCACAGACAATATGCGAGAACCCTGGATTACCTGGGAGCGGAATACTGGATCGGAGTGGCCAGACGCTGAGAAGATGCAATCGTTGATACGGTGTGATGGAGTGCCAAAGGTACTTCTCGTTTCATCAGCGTTCCAACGAGGAATCCAAGAGGCGGAGCCTTTTGGGAGATCCTTGGCTAAGTTTGGGGCCAAATGAAGCAATAGTGGCCCTTCGCCTTCTTCAATGGCGTATTCAGCAACCCGGATGAATATATCATCTTCGTTGGGGCCGTATTTGGGTTGAAGGGATGGGTGATCAGCCTGCGAGGAGATACCTAAAAGAGCGTAGATTAAGTCGCAAGCTTTCGTTGCCTGGCTCCCGTTTGTAAATGCAAGCAATGTAAGTAGTGGCATAGCCAGCAGCCCTTGATCTTGCCCTTTTCTTGAGCATTGAAAGTTGAGTAGACTAATTCGTGACGAAGGGCCTGTGTGGTCAAGAAAATGCCTCCATATCTTGGTTGCAATCGCACTAAATATCCAATCACGAAGTGTATCACAGAAAATATCAAGTTCGAAAAGTGTGTCGCCATGAAGTATTTGGCAGTTGTTGGATACATAGCACTCTTGGAGTGTCCATGCTCTCTGGAACCACGAGTTTTCTGAGAGTTTTGTCACTGATTGCCAAACATCGCTATCTCGAGCCGGGAGATTCCATTTTTGAAGGTAGTCGTCAACTTCACTTAGAAAATCCCTCGTGGGGGCGCCACCGCCGGCATATTGTGGTAGTATTCCGTCCTCTTCGCTTCACATAGATGTTGCATAGCTTTGTTTGCCTCCTCCCAACCATCAGCCTCTTCAAGGTAAATAAGAACCATGCGAGCTGACTGATAGATGAAACGCATGAGTTGCACCTGGGACGACTTCTCGTCATTATCCTCTTGGTTTATGCAGATTGCATCCACCCAGATGCGAAAGGTGCCCTGGCGACGCCGCCATCTTTTGAGCGCGACACTGAGGTTTTTTCTTATCTTAAGCATGTGACCATCGATATATATCGGGATAGTTGCCTCTGCTTTCCCCCAGACATAGGAGAGGGCAATGTACTCTGGAGCGCTGTCAAGTCGGTGTATTCTTAGTTTCGCTCCGAGAGTTGCTTCGAAATCATCAGCGGCGAAGAGGGTGAGTAGTCGGATGCTCCTCTGACGCTGTATTGGGCTGTGCTCATAGATCGGAGGCGCTGGGCCGTGTGAGATGTTCATTGCGTCTACCTTTGCTTTCGTCACTCCTCGGCCAGTTTAATTCATAAGATCATAGGTAGTGAAGCTTTGGAAGGGGGGCATTGCGCGAGGGTGAGCAGCTTATATTGAGACAGCCTGGAAGAGTTACCCATCTGTGTGCGGTAAGGCTTTCTTGTAAGGTTGAATGCCTTTTTGCACATTTCTGCATAGAACATGTAGTCGATGACGTCAATGCAAGCACCGCCATCCTCTACCACAATCTTCTTAGAACAAATCAATACAAATCGCTTCCAAGGAACCAGCTGCAGAGAGTCATATAAGTTAAATTAAAGGCAGTCTGTTGAAGACCTGGAGATAAGTTAAGGGAGTCTAGGGTAGGCTTTGAGTGGACCAATAGAAGGTTGCTCCAATTATCAAGCCTTTAATTGGCTAGCGTTGTTGATGCCCAATGGGCTATTGGGACGCTAAACTTGAATGGGAACGCCCCTTTCTTCCATCGCGAGTTTTTTTCCCTCTCATCACCACTGTCGCGTGTGTTGCGATATCCGATTCCCGCCGCGTGTAGGCGCGGTGCCGTTCATTCGAGCATAATTGCATTCCATTCATTCATTCATTTGCTTCATAATTCCACATTCCTTTCTCCAGCTACCAAGATAGCTCGCTGGCTGGTCGCGTACCGGGCTGATGAGCCTACGCGTCGTCAGCTGTCCCCGCTCCTTTGAATCAGCCAACCATGCAGATCCATAACATCATGTATCTGCTTGTGGCGCTGCTGCTGCACATACATGCAGTACACAGCTTGCCAGCCTCCTCTAGTGAGACTCAGACTGTGTGGGCCACTCCCCATGATAGCTACTCATCTTCCGTCGGTGTCCTCGGGTGCAAGGTCAACACAAACCGCATCGCCTACTGGCCCCAGTCCATTGACTGCGACAACATCTGCATCTCCCTGTCATACGAGGGCCGTACGGTCAAGCTGCTGCGCATCGACCAGTCCCAGGGCGCCTACGACGTCAGCTACGATGCTTGGAACTACCTCTACACGGGCAAGTCGGCCACTGACGCCCCCGCTGCTGGCGGTGCCGTGGAGATGCAGACCAAGAACCTCAAGGCGTCCGAGTGCAAGGACCTGATCAAAACCAAAGGCAATGTGCTACCGCTTAGCGCTGCCAATAGCATGAATTTCCTTGCCAGCTGCCTCAGCAGCGACACCTGGGTCGGGAAGAACTACCGCCTGTATAACATTGCAGACTCGGTTTGTTCCTTGGGCAAGGATGAGAGCTGCGAGCTTGACTGGCCAAACGCCAACCAGGCCAAGTGCCCCTCTATGTTGGGAGACACCTCCAAGCTGGAGGGCTCCCCCGTCTACAACATCAGGTACCCAACTGGGCAAACTGTCCTCGCATCAACCAATGAGATTGTGGAAAGCGGTGGTAGTGCTACTCTCGCGCTATTATCAGGTCCACGGAGCATGATGATGCTCCTGGCATGGTCCGCTCTTCTCAGTTATTGGATATGCAGTTCATGATCCCTTTGTTGTTGACCTTGATGTAGTGATGACTCGAATATGTCTTAATACTTTTCCCTTTTTGCACATGATACCCTGCATGTATTTCTCATGATTTTGTATAGTGTGTGGGCCTCAATTATCAGCTCTCCCTGCGTTTGATTCCTCCGACACGTGTACCGGGAGCATTCTGTCTATCTCATGAGCCTTTTGTATATTCACTGTCACTGTGTATGTTAGACAGCCTTCGATGGGGTGGCTTATTGTCCTACAAGCGCGTTGTAAATAATAAATAATAGTATTCGGGTAATTATTCAAAATACACCATTTTTGTCGTGAGAACACCGTCGCTGTTTATAAGTTTAAGTAGGTGCTGTCAGCTATATGAGTCCCTTGGCACGAATTCCACCACCATGCAGGGCTGCACAAAGCGCAGCAAACCGTACCGAGCTTCTGTTAAACATAAAGCCCGGTATAAGCATTGCGTTCGTTCAACTTTCTCGACTATGGTATCGCAGGCAGGATATCTTCTGAACTTGGCGTTTCTAAGAAGTCCTCGGGAACCTGGTCATATGGAGGGGCCTGCTCACTATTGTCAGCTAAGCTTTCAAAACGGGATGAGAACGTCCAACGAATGCTTACTTGAATCGACTCCGCCCACTTTCTTACACTCTCGTAGTTTTTACAAACATGCTTGGTGTTGAAGTCGGGGAACGCCGTTGGGTTATTAGGATTAGCCCAGACTTGACCTAGCACACCCGTGTCGACATTACACATCAACACTTGGCGGATTGTGTCGAGACAATGAGCTACCGAAGACAGAAGGTTAGACAAGAGCGATCTTCCTTGAAAGGGAACGGAGGGGTCGGTCTAACTTACTAACATGTCGGCGGAGGATTGGCTCCTCGTTCTTGAACGCGCGTTGACCAAGGTGCTTGTAGTGGTCGTAATTAAAGTACAGCGACTTTCGGAGTAAGTTCTTCCAGCAAAGTTAGCCCTTGAAGGCAAGGAGACAAGAGGTATGCCGTACCAAGCAGTGTAAATGATGCATTCCCTCGACATTGACAAGGAATCCACCTCCATATTTGTCCGCCCGTTGTACAAACGAAGAATCCAGGCCACTGGCAAGCCCGTCTTCTCTGGAAATAATGCCGGCTCGAGCTGTCAAGTGGTCAGCAACGTGATTCATGTAGCGAATTGCAAGATTTCATACAATTAACTCCAAGCGCTTCCCAGGCTGCATCCACTTCTGGGGATCCTTGTTGCCGATAAATATTCTCATTCATGAATGAACCGTCAAACGTGTGGCTTTTATATGTGATGGAGGTATCTCGAAGAAGCGGAGCTAAATCTTTCTTATCAGTATCGAACCACAATCCACGAAGCCGCCCTGTACAGGACCATAAGCTTACTTACACCATGATGCGGTGTGCGAAGCACAGGTTTGATCAACCTTGTGGTGGAATTGCATTTCCATTCTAAGTAAAAGCATAGAAACGATGGCAAGAATGAGCACCAATGATGTTATTGAGACCTTATAGAGGAAATTGTAATTCTTGATGCCATGGTCATGATAAATGCCGCCTGACTCTCGGTCTGGGAGAAATCTATCTTCATCCGAATCGTTAGATTCATTGATAAGAGGTTCATGAAGACAGTCTTCTTTCGGCATTGTGAGTGTGTTTCGTGGAGACAGTCCCTTTTGCTTGGGAGTCAAATGAGGGGAGGAATATGTCGGAGTGATGGAAAACGAATAAAGGCAGGATAGAAAGGACTATAGACAACGCCTGCTCTTGGGCTTCTGGAGAATGGGTGCTAGTTGGTTCGCCCTGGTGTTACCAGGCAGGGTTAATAATGTCTACATTCCACGGCGAGTTACTATTTTTGATGCTTCCATATTTAGGCCAACAGAACGGCATCTCTACGGTGGCAATTACCCAGCACATGATGGTGTAAGGCGCCCCTCCGTGTTCTAGCCTTAGATTTAGCTCGGATCTTCCCGTGATTCTCACCATCCGGAAGTGCGGGGTTGCCGGTGAGATTCCAGACGTCAGCTCTCGGGGAAGCCTTGACGCCATGCGGAGATACATCGGCCGGCACCACGACCACCGCCTAGTGTGGGCGTTTTATTATTGGAAACACGGAGTTTTGCGACGCTGTATTTAGTTGAGAAATACGGCCCGATTTTGGATTTAGTAAGCATTGGACGTTGAGAAAGCGGCGACTGGTGTTGACGCGTGAACACCATTCCGGGCCGGAGAGACGCCATCTTCGGAACCTTCGATCGTTCTCGATTAGGGAATCAGACAGAAGTTCTCGATAATCTTCTTTCTGACACCACGATAAGACATCAAGTTTTGTATAAATACCGGACGAATTCCCTGATGACCATTCGATCAACACAACACATTGCATCCAACATCTTACACTACAAAGCTCTTGGCTATCTTCTTGAACTGCTTCATATCCATCTAAGAAATATCATTCAATTACCAATATTCACTATGAAGTTCACTCTATTCAGCATCTTCGTCGCTCTCCCAGCCATCATGGCTGCTCCACTCGCTGCACCGGAAGCAGCACCTGATGCGGCCCCCGCCGCTGCCCCCGAGGCTGTCCCCGATGACTACGGACAGTACGCCGACTACGGTGACTACCCTCCTCCCGACGGTGGTTACGGAACATACGCCGACTACGGCAGCTACTAGGCAACTAATGCGGTCCTCGAATCGCATTTGGGGGATTTTGATAGAACCGGGTGGATTTTCTTGTCAGCATTTAGATTGAGAGAAATTGTTCGAGGATGATAAACTTGAAGGAGCGTGATTATAGAACTCTCTGGGCTTTTGTATATCTCTTCATATTACAAGACAAATGTTGACCGCTTGAGACTGAAAGATTACCTGTGCGCCTTCTCGACCACGTTGCAACATGTGAGATGAAATATGCAACTACCATAGACCGCTAGTCTTATGTTTTCACCACATCACATTAGCTAGCTGTACACAAAGACATATGTGGGAATTCCGTAGCTCGCAATACACACCTATGTTATTTATTCTTAGGCCACACAAAATATGAACCCCTGCGGCGAGGAAAAAGGAACTTTCCCTCTAGAAAGATACATCGTGGTTCCTAGTGCTCATGTACTCAATGATCACAGGAAAGAACACTTTAAGCGATTGAGAGAGTCTATAATATGATCTAGTAAACAAGGAAGTATTGGTAAATAATGTCTAATGAATGAATGGACCGAAGCATTCTGTATATCGCCCGAAGCTGAAACCATGAATGAATAAATGTATTATCTTCAGTGATCTATAAAACCAAAGTGAAAGGTCACTCCGCATGGTTGAAATCAAAACATCTGGAACTGTTCTCATTTCGATGACTCTCACAGCCCTTCACCAATCACGGAGACCTCAACAAAGCTTTTGACAGTAGTGCGGAACTCCTCAGATGAACCTCCCAGAATAAGACTGAAGAAAGACGACACTGTGCTCGTCAAGATCCTGTCCAGTCGCTCGCCATCGATGGCTCCAATTAGAGATGCCGCTTGGGCTTTGGCTTCCGCAGGCAAGTTTAAGGCGTTGAACAAACGGGGCATATCCGTATACGATCCGTGTAAAGTCCCATTCAGCGCAAGCTCTGCCTTAGGTCCCCGCAGGCTCTTCCAGAATTGAACCCATGTATCGTCTTCCTGACGGTGATTGGGTCGGCCAAGTAGAAGGAAAGGCTCCTCAATTCCCTCGGAAAGAACGGGATCGACAAGTCTTCCGTCCAAGTCAACGCCTCCAAGAAATTGGCTATCCGCCTTGATCACCGAGGCAGCGCTGGCACCTCCCAGAGAGTGGCCATATGCAACAAGCTTGGAGAAATCAATACCCTCACGGAGACCAGCGGGGAGTGATGAGGTACGCTTAAGGTCGGAAACAACGTAAGACAGATCGGCAGCTCGGACCTGATACTGTTAGTACGTCCATTCTATTCGATCTCACTGATGGCAGCATGTCTTACCTGGACCAGTTTCTTGAGTGATTCAGTATCCTCTGAAATATTGGCCGACTTGATAATCATTCCATCTGGGAACTCCACAAGATCAGCATCATACGGGTGGTCAACAGTCACCACGACGTAACCCTCGCTAGCGAGCGACATGGCCATCAAGCTGTACATAAGCCGAGAGTTTCCAGCGCCCGAGGAGAAGATGGCGAGAGGGAAACGCTGCTGTGTGCCATTGCGGCACTTCTTGACTGGCTTGGTCACATCGCAGACGTCAAGCTTCATATCAGAAAATGTGGTATTGGGAAGACCCAAGCCGCTAACCTGGGCACCGTACCACGCTGCAGTGGCTGGAGGAAGGTAGGCGACCTCCTTGTGGGAGCAGGACTTTGCGACAGGCCAGAAAATGGATGTCAGGAGCCTTCGAGGGTGGCGGTTGTCCGCTGGAGAGTATGGGTCAACTCGGGAGTGATCTGTCATGGCATGAATCTTTAAGCCAACTTGATAAGGGCCTTCGGGACTGGGAAGCAACAAGGCATCAGCTGCGGCCAGCAGACCGAGTATGAGAAGGCGGAGCATTTTAAGAAGTAAGGACGTTGTTGCTAAGAAGTGTGTAGATGATCGTTGAGAATCGAGGTTGCTGCACTCCAGACATTTGGACAGATCCCAAGCCTTATATAAAAAACAATTTCATGATGATTTGGGAGCAAAGGTGTTCCACAGACTGCTGGACTTACATTGGCGACGCATAGAGACTACCAAAAAGGGTAGCCATCGAGCGGACTCGCGGCTGAGAGCCCAATTACCGGGCAGTGCAAGGGCCTTAGCATTCAAACAAGCCCAGAAACAATGCAGATCCAGTCTCAAGGCCCGTTTTTCCACGTTGACCCGCATCCTGCAGATCAACTCAGTGAGATTAGCGCCGCAAGATGGCTTCTCTTTTCGGCATGGTGTTGTGTAGCCCGGCCTGAAACTACGCCTCCTCATTTCGTCATCTCAGCCGAACTAATGGTTAGTGATGGAAAAACTTCTGCCAAGGGTCTAATGAAAAATGCAAATATACAGAGTTGATTGGTCGGCAAAGGGCTGCAAAACACTGTTGAGGTCTTCACCAAAATGATGATTGAAGATGGCAAAACTGAGTATACTCATGATGAGCGTACGAGGACATGAAGAGAACAGTCAACAATCTTGTATAATAAAGTCTTAAATAGATGCTGCTACTGTCTGGATCGATTTAAACCGTTATGTCATTCTTATTTCCATGGTGACTCCTAATGCTACCTCAGGGCGCCGCTGGGACAAGAGGCTGGCGTGAAACTTGGTCGAGCTTGTATGATGATCTAGAGAATGCTTCTTGGATTAAGTTTCGCTTCAAGTTGCGAGAAGGAGACGGAGGTTGCGGCAGAAAGCCAACATCGACAAGAAATTCGATGTTCTTCGCGACAGCTACCTTCAACGTGAGAGGTGTGTTGCGGCACAACTTGGCATTTAGCTCCATGTCGACAACTTCGTACCCATTAACATTCTCAGCCTCCAGAATGTGCATCACAGGCCACAGAATGTGGGACTCCCTGTCAAGGTCAACATCCTTCCGGACAGCCTGAAGCCACTCTGCAGTTCTCCGGCCCTCCAGCCGATAACCCATTCCGCGAAGAAGAGACCAGAAATGGCCCCAGTGTATCCCATCGTCGACCAATCTTAATCCTCCAGTTGCAGTGGCAGGATTGAAGGCCGTCTGAATTATCGTACTAGCTACGGTTGTCACGTCGGCCACTTCAACCCAAGCATCAGCCATGTCCTCGTTATAGGAGCCAGCCTTGACACACCCTGCAACCAGTCTCCAGAGGTAGTCATCCGCATTTGGGACACCTTCGGAGGCTGTCCCAATCACGCGGCCAGGGCACACAATAGCGATGTTGGCTGGCTCAGTGCTCTTGCGTCGGAGTGCTGCGCGCTTCACTACAGCTTCAGCAACGTACTTGGCTTGACTGTAGCCAAGCGCATCTGCAGAGCTGAGTTCTCGTACGATATCCTCTTCTTGCTCATCGTTGCTTGTCTTCTCCCGGCCACCGGTCACATACAAGAATCTTGTGCGCCGGGAAATTATAGCTAGCTCTAGCAGATCGATGGTTGAGGCCACATTCGTTGCTTTGAGCTCCTCGTAGCTCTTGCCCCAGTGAACGACAGCTCCGTTGTGGATGATGATATCAATTGAACTTCCATCAGATATTATAGCCCACTTAGTATCATCAAGCCCCAAACGAGATAAAGATAAGTCTCCAGGCCAAACTGTAAGCTTCTCCTGGTGGAAGTCGGTCCACCACAGAGCCTTCACAGCAGAGACGACAACACGATTTCGGGCGTCCTCATCGGAAACACCTCGCGCAATTGCAATCACATTGGAAACTTGGCGATGCTCAAGCAGTTGCCGTAGAATTTGAGTGCCAATATATCCTGTAGCACCAGTGAGGAGAACTGTCAGGTTTCTGCTCGCCATGGCATCTGTGCTGCTCTGTGTGGATTGGCGGTTCTGAACTTCAGCAATCCTGGAATCAAGAAGATTGATCTCTTCTGTTAGATCGAGGCCTGTATGGATCGAGTACTCTGTACCTGGGGTTGATGGTGTGTTATTCGTTGTAGTGGAATCATCCACTAAAGCAGCATCACCCTGTAAGTCAGACACTGCTCGTGATAAACTCCGAACGCTCGTGCTTGGGTCCATGAAAAGCTTCATGGGTACTCGAACATTGAATGCCTGCGAGATAAAACAAGAAAGAGACATCATATTGATCGAGTCTATGCCACATGACTGAAGAAGAAGGTCATCGAAGGCTGTTGCATTGCAGCTAGAGTCGGACTTTTTATACCATGCTGGAAGCATTGTGAATATTTTTTCAGCTAGTGTATAAGCCAACTGCTCGCTCTCCGTTATTTGCGCAGAGTCTCCAACTGCGTATTTTACTGCTGAAGCCAAATCCTGGTCTGCATCAGTAGAATAATAAATTGAGGCACCAATTTCACGAAGTCGTTTTCTGTCTGTTTTGCGGGAGACTGTAAGGGGGAGCTCCCTCATACCGAAGAAGGCGGTTGGAATCATATAGGTAGGCAAATGCTGAGCCAGCTTGCTCTCCATTTCTGTGTGAATCAGGAGCAAAGAGGCCTCTAGGCTATCGCAAACGCCGCTTCCTTGGAGTTGTTTCTTGTCCATTTGCAGGAAAGCGGCCAGAACGGGATTCGCAGACCCTTCTCCTCCCTGGGGAGTGAGAAGCTCAACAACGGCTTGGGTTGCTTCTTGTTTCATATAGTTCTGAACCCAATGCTCAACTTCCCCCGTTTCAACTCGCTGGCCACGAATTTTGATTTGTCCGTCCTTCCGACCGAGGCATAGAAGGGTACCATCTTCGTTATAACGAACCAGGTCTCCTGTCTTGTAAAGCCGCCCTCTTCGCCCTGGATGATTTGAATTTCCCTGAAGTAGCCACACTGGATCTTGAATAAATGCAGCTGCTGTCTTCTCCTCATTGTTGATATAACCAATACATGTGAGTGGCCCTTCCAGCAGAAGTTCGCCTGTAGCACCCAATGGAAGCAAGATGTTGTGATCATTCGGATCGACTACCCATGTAGTTGCACCAACGCCTCTGCCGATGGAAAGAATGTCTCGAACGTTATTGTTGGACTCGTTGAAAACGGTGAATGGAGTACATTCACTGGGGCCATATCCATTCAGCAGCCTCATCTTTCCCCACCAAGGCTCAATATCCTTCAACTGTAAGGCTTCTCCGCAGGCAACGAGTAGCTGCAGAGTTGGCGTTTGTTTAGGCCTAATTAGACGGATCACTGATGGTGTGAGGAAAACGGTATCGGCCCTGAAGGATGTGATGCTCTCCGTTAGGTTATATCGTCGGCTATGTTCATCTGGCACGCACAAGCACCCTCCTATCCCCAATGTTGCAAAGAGGTAATAGAGCGAAACGTCGAAGCTATAGGACGTGAAATCGTAGACCCGCGCCTGCGATTTGATCCCTACCACTTTCTCCTGGTGGCTCAATGCTGTGAAGAAGCTTTGGTGCGATATCATGACGCCTTTGGGAGCTCCCGTGCTTCCGGAGGTGAATATCACGTACATGATGGAGGAACAAGGAGTCACCGGTAGCTGCACGCTCGATGGACGGTTCGGAACGGCTTTCCACAAGGTAGATTCGACGGCGACAACCTGTGATGCCAACCCTGAACATAATGTGAGGTTGAGAGGGGAGCATAAAACGATGTCGGCATCCACCTGCTTGACAATATTTTGGAGGCGCTCTTGGGGGGCGTTAGGGTCGAGGTAAACAAAAGCAGCACCAGCCCTCATAATGCCCAACATGGTAACAATAGCCCAACGAGACTTTTCCATGCACATGGGCACCGCCATCCCTAGCCTAACACCCGAGTCAACCAACTGGGATGCCAGGGCCTCAGAAAGGGAGTCGAGATCACTATAAGTGAGCTTCCCATCCCAAGCCTCTACAGCAGGAGCGTAAGGCTGGGCTATAGCCACTTGGTGAATCTTTTCATGGACAGAACTTTCGATGAGCTCTGGGACGTTACGGTTCCTTTGCCAGACAATATCAAGTTCTTTCGGGGTGATCAAAACAATATCTTTCACCTTGCGTCGTGATACTGAGTCGCTGAAGAACTGCTGCATAACATACTCCATACGTTGTAGCAAGTTACTCACCACCCAGGGCTTGATGACATCAGAGTCGAAGTATACCTCGGTGGTTATCGTATCCGTCCCTAGATGCACCTGGAGAAGGAACGGATACTTGTTCTGTTCCTTTTGCTGCGTTTGGTCCTCACGCCAGGTACCATACACTTGAGTAGCTCTGCTGGCTCTGGGTGGCTGTATAACAAGCAGTGTTTGGAACTGACAAGCTTTATGGCAGCTAGGCGATAAATTTGCAATTCGATGCATACCCGCCTGCTCGAAGGGAATCATAGTGGTTGCCTGCATCTGTACAGCTTCCAAGTAATCTGAAGCTGATTGTGAACGAGTCACATTCACTCGTAATGGAACTGTCGCGAATGTCGGCGCGACCATGGAATCGATGCCGTCAATAGGGGCGTTTCTTCCTGACACTGTGACACCAAATACCACATCATCAGAACCAGTCATTTGGCCAACAATCAAAGCCCACGCGGCACGGACAACAGTTGATATAGTGATATCCATGTTGTCGGACTTTGGCCTTGGAAAGGCATATTCAAGCCAGCCATCTGCTACAGACTCGTGAAGCAGCGACGGCAGATCTGGGAAGGCAACGCAGTCATTGTCGGCCAGAGTTTCTTTCCAATAGCTCGATACTTGATTCTCTTTCTTTTCAGAAATGTATTTGAGAAAGGCTGTAAACTGAGCCCCTGTCTTCGTCGGCTCACCTTGACAACTGCGACACAGCTCGTCCATGACGAGCTCGAATGACCAGCCATCAACAAGAGCATGGTGCACTGTCCATACAAGCCACCACTTTGGAGCTCCAGAGGAGTGTTTGTCCTTTACGATGGCGTACCTTGCAAACCGGTCGCCAAGGCCCATTGGGAGTGACTTATCCATTGCCAGATACCCCTCTAGGTCGTCACTTCTGATCCACTGTATGGTCTCCTCAAGTACAATCTGGACAAGGCCACTGTCGCTATCCTCAACAACTCGAGTACGTAAAATCGGGTTGTTGAAGCTGACAGTATCCCAAGCTTGACACAGATCTTCAATAGCAATGTTGGAACCTACTTCCAGGACATGTTGCGCAATATAATCTCCTTCTCTTTGCAACGCCAAGGTCACGATACCCTCTTGCAAAGGGGTACAGGGGTATGCATCGCAAATCGAAGCTCTGTTGAGCCCGTAGTGGCTAGATACCCTTTCCAGAAAACTCGAAGTGTCAATATCAGTCCCAAGTAGCGAGAAGGGTTTGATACTCTCGGAAGACCGATCCATGATTTTCACACACTGGGCAGCAAGATCATGGACCACTGGGTGGCCTAGAATTCCTCCCACTGATAGTTTTATTCCAGTCTTGCGAGCCTCACCCACGACGGTAATGGCTGAAATAGAGTCGCCTCCGAGATGAAAGAAATTATCATCCATACCAATCATCGCCTCGGGGATGCGAAGTACTCGTGCAAGAATCGTTCGCATCTTTTTCTCTAGTTCAGATGTTGGTTGCCTTTTGGAGCCCTGGAACTTGTCTCGCATTGCGACAAGCTGCTCTATCGAAAATCCAGCAGCGATCTCGCGAAGCAATTTTCTGTCTGTCTTTCCGGATGAGGTCATTGGGATACGCGACATGGAGAAGAAGACTCTCGGGACCATGTAAGTCGGCAAGTTCTGAGCGAGCTTGTCTTCCACGTCTCTTGATACAAGGAGCAATTCAGCGCCAGTACTAGGCACCTCATTCACTCCCTCAACCCCTTCTCCACCTTTGAACTTTTGGACAAATGCAGCCAACATGGGAGACGAGCCCTCTCCCTGCAGAACGATTATATCAGCGGCAGCGAGGCTCACATCTGGCACCCATCTCTGGATGTGATGCTCGACCTCTTCTAGCTCCACTCTCTGGCCGCGGATTTTTACTTGTGCGTCCTTTCGAGCAATGTATTCGAGAATCCCATCCGTTCCGTACCGAACAAGATCTCCGGTCTTGTAAACCCTGCCCCTTCTCCCAGGCGTGTTCGAACATCCTTCCAACAACCAAGAGGGATCTTGGATAAAAGAAGCGGCAGTCTTGTCCTCATCATTCAAATACCCAGCACCCACAAGAGGTCCCTCAAGGAGGAGTTCGCCGATAGCGCCTGGTGGGAGCAGGACACTGTCATCTGCAGGGTCCACGATCCATGTATTCTGGCCAACGCCTCGCCCAATAAGGAGGGCATCCTCAGGAGATGAAGAAACATTCAACACACTCACTGGAGTGCACTCGCTTGGCCCGTACGCGTTGATTAACCTTGTCTTTCCGAACCAAGTCTGGACGTCGCTGATGCGTATTGCCTCACCACCTATCACCATGGATTTGATCATGGGGACCTGCTCTGGAGATATTAATCTAGAGACAGAAGGCGTGAGAAAGACAGTATTAGCTCGTAGGCCATTCATACTAGCTGCCAAATCATTTCGACGGTCTGCGTCATTCGGCACGCAGACACAGGCACCGCAGACAAGTGCCTGGAAGACAAAGCAGTGAGACATATCGAACCCATACGAGGAGAAATCATACACTCTCGAGCTTTTTTCGATTCCAAACCCGGGTTGCTGGTGGAAAAGTGCTGAAGCCACATTTTGGTGGCTGATCAGAACGCCCTTCGGTGTTCCTGTACTGCCTGACGTGAACACCATCCAAACAATCGAATCGGACGAGACTGTAGGAAAGGCACATTCTAGTTCCGCAATACCAACCGGAGTGTTTCCTGCGCTCAGGGGCACCACTGTTGAGCAGAGCTGCAAACAGAGGGATTCATTGGCTGGAGACGATACAATGAGGGCCGGACTGACTTGCCGGGTGATGGCCTCAAGGCGCTGCTTGGGGAGGTTACTATCGAGCAATATGAACCCGTTACCCGTTTTTAGCACAGCCAAAATAGCTACAAGAGTCCATTTCGACTTTTCAAAGCAAATGGGGATCACGCTGCCCGAGCCGAGACCGTATTTGCTGATCAGCTGGACAGCCAGTGCCGTGGCCAAGCTGCCAAGTTCTCCGTATGTGAAGTCTCCGTCCCACGCACATATTGCAGCATAGTCTGGCTGTGATTGAATTCTTTCTTCAATCATATCATGCAGGCAACGTTTTATCGTTGGTGGAACCTCTCTGTTCCACTCCCAAATCCGCCCAAGATCATGGGGGGATATGATGCTAATCCGGGCCAGTTCTTGAGCGGGAGACGCCTGATCAAGTTGGCGCATGACATGCTCAAGGCGGAACAGTAACGCCTCAAGATCTTTTGGCTCAATCATTGCAGCATTGTAACATGCAGTAGCTGTGATAGAGCTACCGGATATCTGCACCAGAATCGCTAGCCCAGGGTGTTGGTTGCCGAGCTGTGACTGGCCGCTGCCAAGCCCGGAATTTTTCCTCAAGGCAGCATCTTCACCGGTTTCGACTCCGAGTAGGGTCTGAAACATGCATGCATGGGCTGCTCCTTGGTTGATACCAGATATTTGTTGCAGACATGGTGGACAATGCTGGCCCATCTCTGCTACTTGGCTCTGCACAGAACAAAGATATTCTGAGACGGTTCGGTGCCGTGATAATTTGAAACGTGCTGGCAACATGGCTGTACCAGTAGCCAAGTTGTGATTTGACATAGTGACACCAAAGGTGACATCTTCTGAGTTTGTCATGCAGCCGGCAACCAAAGCCCAGGCTGCACGGACCAATGTGGGTGTTGTGATGGCAGTGGCCGGGCATCTTGCGTTCAATGTGAATGCATGCTTGTGTTGTTGCGCCTGGAGATCAGTCATCTCTGACAGAATTACAGACGGATAAATAGTCGTGGCAGACTCGCAACCAGTAAGCTCCTTTTGCCAGTATGCCACATCGGCGTCCTGCCATATGGGAACGCAAGCACCATCTGAGGGAGCAGCCATCGTCATAGACTTTATTCTTGCAGTATGCAAAACATCATGATTGGCAGTAGCACTCATAATGGATTGGTCAGAGGAGAGTGACGATTGGTTCAGAGGTCTTTTCGGTGAAGTATGACCAAGTTGTTGACCATCAAGTTCGCGAGTTTGGACCATGGTACTGTTCATATCAACATCTGACATGATATGAGGGGTGAGAATAAAGTGGCAGAAAGACTATTGTCCCTGCCTTTCGTGTACTGGCAAGTTACTGAAAGCTGAGTTGGATGAGAAGAACAGCATGGTCGAGGATTAAATATACATTGGCAAGCACACATCTAACTGCAAGAGTAAGTCACCATGTCCCTTTCCGCCATGCGGATTTGCCGAAGCACTTTTCCCCTTGGTTCTCTTCTGCTCTCCCAAATTCAGCTCACATGCGAGGAGCGGCGAGTCAAGACGGAATCTGCACGATCACGGTCAATTTGTGATCAAGGCATGACGTCGGTGCAAGGGACTGCCTGTAGGTAGGTGGACTGCAGAACGACGGCAAAGATACACGCCGATCTAATGCACGCACGATGTGGGTTCGGTAGTTGTTGCTTTTTCTATTTGCCGACTCGCATTTGTACAGGCTGGGCGCATAGTACAGCATGGAGATTGCAATACTTATGGAATCAATGGAGATCGGCCTTCAGCTCATGGGTGAAAGCGTTGACTAGCTACATCGAGATAGGTCCCTGATTTAGCCTCACTGAAGAAGCTCCTCCTGGAGCTGAATATGGAGCTCGTTGTGTCCCACGCATGCATGAATAGCTGGATGGAGGCATATCAGTAGTGGGCATTTCAGTTGTGGCACTCGTGCCGATGAGACCCTAAAGTGATGCCACCTTAGCTTGTGGCCCAGACCCCTTGAAACCTAGAGCGGTCTTATGTGCCTAAATCATTGTTCTTTTGTTTGCCGTCGTCTCCGCTTCTAACCGACGTCACCTGGAGCGTCTGTGATGCGCGGAAGAGATATGGGGACTTAGTCACAGACATACCTGGTTTTCGGCGTTAAGGTACCTTGATACACGTCTTTAGGTATAGATGAATGCGCTGTGGATCTTGTTTGACCCTAGATTCACTGGCTTACGTTGGGTTTACCAGTACATCGTGGTGTTTGAGTACAAGATTGATATTCACTCGAAATGGAGGCGAGAACTCGCTTCCGCTCCGCTCCTCGCTCCGTCCGGCAGCTAGCCAATCATCTAAACTAGATTCTAGGCGCCTACACAAGTGCCTGCTGAGGCGCTAAGCGCCATGACTTTACGCTCAAGCTCTCGCAATGCCTCCATGTCTTCCCCCGCCACCACCATGATGGCCCCACTGCTCTCACCTCCTTTGCCATTGCTCCACCCCAGCAAGACGATTCGACCCTCGTTCAACTCAGTGCTGAACCGGGACTTGAATTCGTCAATCGTGACGCTAAGCATGGGTCCAACCACCGCTGCGTCGTTAAACCCCCTGGAAGTGTTCAAGTGCTTCTTGAGGAAGCCCAGCGGGTGGGATCCAGAGACACGAGCATTGAGGTCGATCACCAGGTGTTGTCCGTCGAGCCCAATCATGATATCCGCACCCAGAGGCCCATGGTACCCAAGCTGGTGCATATACGCGCCGATGGCGTCGACAATGGGCCTGTACTCGGTATGCAAGCGCGCCTGCTGCGAGTAGTCGATGTGCGTCCTAGTCCAATGCCCGCCATCGTCTGTCTGCTGATCCGACACCGATGTGATGAGGGGGCTACCGGTCTTGGGAACGAACATGCACACCGCCATGACGAAGCCCGGCACCATGTCCTGCACCACAAGACTCGCCGGGTGGAAGTGAGTATTGGCATCCTGGAGCATGGAGAGCATCATATCGACCTCTCCTCGCAGAACTGTCAAAGTTTCGGCCCGGTCTTCCTCGCTGCGCACCATGAACGTGCCCAGGCCGCCATGAGCCTGCGGAAGCTTGACAACAAACGGGATGGCCTTGTTCCCGACCAAGGCCAACATACGAGCGACCTCACTAGCTCGCAGCGCCGGGTCCTGGGCTTGGTCCGGCTGAATGCTGGCATCAACAACGACCGAAGGGGCTGTTGGCACATTCGACAGGGCCAGCTCTCTCTTCGAGTGGGCCTTGAAGTGGGCAGCAAAGGGGACGACAGGGTCCAGGTGGTCCAGGCAGTCTGCGGGCCGGAAGACGCCAATTTTGGCACCAGCAGGGATCTGAAGATCTGCAATATCCTTGATGAACCTGACCGTGGGCCTTTGGCTCTCCGTGATCTGTCCAAACACCTGTGCTGCATCCGTGGGGGCCTGCTGGCCTGTGGGACCATTGCCAGGCACATCCAAGTCCAGCATTACGAGATCCATCTTGCCGGCGATCATGGCGTGGGACTGCGGCAGTACTTGGGTAAAGACGCGGGCCGTCTGGGTGCTGCCCTTGGCTGGAGCTGGCAGACGGTCCTGGTATGCGTACTTGCTGGACAGAGGCATACCCTGGACAAGCTGGACCTGGCTCATAGGGGGACAGTAGACGAGAGTGATCTCTCTTTCATCGCCTGACTGTGTGTACAGGTCTCTGAGAGTTGTGTCTAGTTCCACAGGAGGCGCCATTGTAGCGAATTGGTATAATAGCACGGTTGGAAAGCGGTAAAGGAAGATGGGCAATGATGCAGCAATGACGGTGGAATGTTGGGTCAGCTCCCAAAATCTGTAAGCTAGGCACTATGAACAGTCTTATACCTAAGTTTCACAAGTATTCATCTGCGAGCTGCATGATGATAGCTAGCCCTGTCCAGTGACAAGCCTCAGTTGGGTGTCACGGTAGTAGTGACATTAGAGGGCTTCGCGGTATACTTAGATGCATAAGCTTGTATTCTTCTCGCACCCATATCGAGCTGAAAAAGAAAATCAGCCCCTGCGTGATACTCTCCTCCCTGCAAGTTACAACTTGTATATGGATATTGATGGACAATCCGGGAAAAGAACTTAGACAAAAGGCCATCGACTGGACGCTTGCATTAGTTCCGGCGATGCCGCTCGCTTCCAATACGGCGGATGGGGATACGGCCGCATTGCTTCATCTGCAAGTGATCTAATTCGATGAAAGCCATTTCTACCTTGCATGAATGTAATGGATGTGCCGCGGACCACTACCTGAGCTATGGCTTGGTCTGCATGTTGCAGGGAGCAGTAGCAAAGATCAGCGACTGACCCACAGAGAGAGTCAATCAAATCGTCAGACGCTGCCTGTGGTGCATACGCGCTCAATTGGTGAAGCTGAAATTGCCAAAAGAAAGCATAGTGGAAGAAACCAGCCATCTAAGCATCCCTTGTCGAGAGCGCAGAGGAAATAAAACACATTAATTATGGGCATGTATATCTATGCCTACATCTCCGTAATGGACGTGGAAACAAATCATACTAGGAAGCGTATCAATTCCCCTCAATTCAGACCATATCTCTCTTAAACTTTCTCTGCTCGTTTATCCCAAGACACCATGGCCGAGTCCAAGAACCTCCCTCCTCCAGCTATCATGATCAACCTGGGCGCTGAGGACCTTGAGAAATCAATCAAGTTCTATACCGCCCTCGGGTTCGTCCAGAACAAGAACTGGCCCTACGACCAGATCGTGGCCTTCCGCTTCCCAGAGCCAAACAATAACATTGGCCTTGTGATTGCCCACAAGGAGCGCCTCGCTGACTTCCTCCGGCCGGGCACCCAGGTCATCGACGCAAAGACCTCCACTGAGGTTATCTTGACCCTGCTTCTCAAAAACAAAGAGGAAGTTGACAGGGTCACCGAGCTTGCCGCTGCTAATGGCGGCGTGGCTGACCCATTCCACGAAGAGAACAACGGTGCTCACTTCAGCATCTACATTCGGTCTTTTGCCGATCCTGATGGCCACATGTGGGAGGTGAATGCGGATATTGATGGCGCTGTAGCATGGGACGGCCACTACCCCAAGGGTCGCAAATTTTGAGCGAGTTAGATAGGGAAAGGGTTCTCAAGTAACAGGGTGGGGATATAGGCATAGATTCAATACATCAATCCCGAATACTGGCCTCAATTGATGATCAATAATCAAAAAAGATGATCTCATAGCTGATATCCCATCTCGGTAAACCTCCACCCCAGTTCCTTTCAGTTGATGGCCCCATGTCTATAACCGTGGCTAGCCTAGCCCCTTAAGAGTAAATTATGACTTTTTCCATTAGATATCCGCAGATACTAGATCTCATAATCGATGTCATTGTGCCCCTGGACTTGGTGTAGACTCAAGGTTTGTCTGAGTCAGGGTTGACGAGTGACATCGCCAATCAAAACTGACAAACGCAATGAGCCTGAGACATGAAATGCCGAATTTTCGGCATGAGCAGATGAGTGGTTGCTCCCCAAGCGCCAAGGTGCAGACATGTCGATGCTTTGCTCTAGTGGAAATTGTATGTCTCAGCTCAGCTCAACGCTAAACCCCAACCCCTACCATATCCTAACTGTTGGGGCCATGTTTTCTCATCTCCTCACCATTCTCTGACCTGAGCTGAGCAACCGCAACTGGATACCATTCACTAGCCACGGTGACGCTTGTCTCAATTCTGGGCAAAGGGCCTCAAATATTGACGCTAGCGAGGACCGGGCCGGCAACGTCAAGGGGGTGATCACCACTCTCTTCCGTCCATGGAAGCAATTTTCATGCAGGTCGTCGTTAGTGCGCAGCTGATCTGCACAGGGATGCTTCGCTTGATGGGATACTGCGTCAGATACAGACCCCAAGCTGATGTCAAAACTAAGAGCATGGGAGAGAAAGCGAAGCACTTTTGTAATGCTTTGCAGCAAGATGACCCGCCCTCCACCGTCGATTCCATCTCTCTGGCTACCGCGTGCAGAGCATGAAGCGGAGGCGAGTCGACTATTGAGCTGGCTAATGCATGTCCGCATCAGCTTGGTCCCGTCGGGCCGTGATTCGGGTATCGAGGGTCTGAGAGCACCACTATTGCGTCTTGGTTGTAAATCACTTAGCTTTGGTCTCCACGGGCTATTAGTCTACGACGCTCGTGTTCATGATCATTGATACTTTTCATCCTCAATACTTGTGTCTCTTCCGGTGACTGGGTCGATACCATCACGTGGAAGGGGAAACTTGATATGCATCCGTCTTCTTCTTTAACTGGATTTCAAAGACAGCCTCACCCCTATATTGCCCTTCTTCCTGTGCTACCAAGGGGATGATCCGTTCTTTGCTCCCCTACCTTTGTCCCCAATCCATCATGGCCAGTCCATCGTCATCAAAGTCTCCTCTCGCATGCCGTGGCGAGAACGAAGACTTACTAGAAACTACACCACTCCTCGACAATGCCGACGCGCAGGACAGCAAGCCCCTGCCCAAGGGCCAGATCTACCTGCTGTGCTACGCGCGGCTGATGGAGATGATCGCTTTCTACTCTGTATTCCCATACCTACCCCAGATGATTCAGTTCAACGACCGCCTGCCTGAAGCCGAAGTGGGATTCTACACAGGCGTTGTAGAGTCAGCCACCTCCATAGCCGAAGTCTCCGTGCTGGGATTCTGGTGCTATCTGGCCGATCGCATCGGGCGTAAGCCAGCGCTCGTCTACAGCATCATCGGCATGGCACTTGGCCCGGCTTTGTTCGGCCTGTCTAGGAACATCATGCAAATGGTACTCATCCGCTTCGTCTCCGGGCTGTTCTCCGGGGCCGGCCTCATCATCCGGACCATGATCGGCGAGCATTCCACGTCGAAGACCGAGGCCCAGGCCTACGCGTGGTTCTCCATGTCCGACTTCATCGGCACCTTCATCGGGCCCATCCTCGGTGGCTCCCTTGCCGATCCAGTCAGACAGTACCCGGCCCTGTTCTCCGGCATCGAGTTCTTCGAGAAATACCCTTATGCCCTGCCAGGCCTCGTCATAGGAGGCATCAATATCACAGGTGCCATCATGTCAGCTCTATTTCTTGAAGAAACACTAGACAGAAGCACTGCACGCAAAGAGATCCGTGACCAATGCCACGCCCCAAAACCCGCACCACAGCAGATGACCTCGTGGCAGCTCATCAAATCACCCGGCATGCCTGCCGCGCTGTCCATCTACGGCCAAATCATCCTCATCGCCAGCTTCTACATCTCCATGCTCCCCGTCGCCCTCTTCACGCCAATCGACCTCGGAGGCATCGGCTACACCACGCCGCAGATCTCCATCTACATGGGCGCGCAGGCCGCGAGCCAGGCGTTGTGGCTCCTCGTCGTCTTCCCGCGCCTGCAGCAGCGCATGGGAACCAGGGGCGTCCTGCGCGTCTGCTCGCTCGGCCTACCCCTGTTCTTCTCCTCGTTCATCCTAATGAACGTCCTGCTGCGGACCGGGGGCACGGCATGCACCGTGGGCTTCTGGGCCCTGACGTTCCTGAGCACGTTCGTCGGCCCCGCCGTCTTCATGTCGTTTGCCGGGATGCAGTTGCTAGTGAACGATGCGACGCCAGACCCGAGCCTGCTGGGCCGCGTCAATGCGATTGCGCTTATGCTTTGCGGCGTCATCAGGATTGCGGCGCCGAGCATCGCCACCGTCGTGTATGCCGTTGGCGTGCGTGGTCAGATTGCCGGGGGCTATCTTGGCTGGGTGGTGACCATTGTGCTGTCCACTGGTCTGTATTTCAACTTGAAATGGGTTCCAGATTTGTGAGGAGTCGGTATAGAAGCCATGCCTTGCAGTACTGGGTGATCGAAATGGGGAACGAGATGATCGTAGCGGAGGAAGGACAAAAATTAGGAACAAATGGTGAGTGAACACAGCTTACATTTAATGTCTAATGAGTGACGGGAAAAGGCGTATTATTCACGGCAGCAATGGAACGAAATGATGATGGAAGAATAAAGTCGCTTGTAATTTTTAAACCTGTCTCGCTCAATTTTCCGTGAGTCTGAAGACGTCTATATACATGTAGGTATTTGAATATGTTCATGACTGCACCATCTCTGGTACGTAAATATGTGCGGCAGCCCTTCTTCAAGGTCTGCTCTTGTCTGCGCCCATCGACACCCATCGCATCCCTGGTGCGACATCAACATCACCTGGAGTTGATTACCATGCACCGGGAATAGTGGCTAACGACGGGGCGGAGATTGTCTGCCATCAAGCAGTGATACCTGTAAAGGCCAGATATCGTCTGTTGACAGCATCCAAGCAGTAAGCTGATCCATCCATGTTCTCGGCCCGCTAACAAAAGAAAAGAAAAAAGAAGAGAACGAAGGACGTGCATATCAGCGTGACAGATGGGATTCCTCCGCCATCTGTGTTATAATGCTTGTGATGGGGTGCTCATGCGATGAAAAGGAAAATCCAGCCCCTCCTCTGGGCGAGGCGGCCGTCTTGGGGGTGCCTGTTTAGAGGCTCCCGTTTTCCCCTTCTTTGTTGCGGATGTGTCCTGCACTCGGTCTTCATAAAGAGGGACCAGCCTCCTGATTGAAGAGAGCGAGGAGAGCGACGCGTTTTTCCGGTGTCCAAACCGGCGTCGTGGTGGTGGTAGAGGAAAGTCTTCCTCGAACACGGACATCTCCTGGGAAGTTTGTGGTGCCTGTGAAACCTGCGACACTTGTGATACCTGCGATGCCTGTGATACTTGCGATGCTTGGGACATCTGGGATGCCTGAGAGAGCGGTCTCCCGCTCTGGCGTCTACTGGACCGACGAGGGGGAAATGGCGGGCTCTTGGGCGGCTCGGGATAGAATGAAGACCCGTGGGGACTGAGCGGGCTTCGAGGTGGCGCGAGATACATCGGTGACCCAGGCAAGCTCAGCTCGCTGTTCCTGCTGGCCAGGCTTGTGGTCGACGATGAGAATTTCTTGTGGCGCGATGCGTAGGAGGAGACGCTCAGGGGCCTCTCGGCGTCTCTCACCAGCAGCAGTCTGTCCGTGGAGAAATCCGTGTCATCCGGCCTGGTCGCCGCATTGTTTGGCAGCGGCCATGAAGGAGACGACTCTGCTACAGGTGAAGAGGGCTCCGAGTCGGCGCTGTAGATGGATGAGGCAGGCGAGCCACATCTCCTCATCCGGGCCTGCGTGGGACCATACCAGCTGATGATGCGCTGGCTGAACTCCGAGGTGATGTTCGAGGGCGAAGAAATGTCTGATCCGGAGGAGGCATCCGAGACGGTTGATGCGTTTGAGATTGTGGAAATATTACTGAGGTTGTGTCTATGCCGACGGATGAATCCAGCATCCTCGGTGGACGGCCTCGGCCCATCCGTGTCTAACAAGTGATACCTGGGTCCAGTGTGAGTCCTCAATCACCTGGGAACTTTGGGGGAATATTGCTTGCACAGTACAGGGTGCAGGGAAGAAGACAAGAAAAAATGTAAAATCATTTGCGAAACCAATAAAATAGAGAAAGGCCACTTACGGTGTTCCGGCAATGAGGCCGTTGAGGGGGTAGAGCCCATCCTCATCTGCCACGATGGGCTCCTCGGGAGAGAAGTCTTCCTTGAACTTTGACTGTCGGGGTGACTGCAGGTTGCCAGTCATGTAACTCATGGTTATGGCGCTGTCGTCGAGGTAATTGCCGGTTCAAGGGTTCGATGATGCCGCTGTCGTAGTCGTGAGCCGCCCCAATCCATACACAAGCGCACAGCGCGACAGCCCTTTGAGATAAAGTTGTCTAGTGATAATAGCACGGAATTAGGCACGAGAACTGGCCAGGTGTATGAATGATTAATATAAACTGTCGCCGGGCAAAGCACAGATCACTCGCTGGGTGGCGTCATGCTGAGATCCGCTATGCGAAGCTCCGCCACCAACGGGAAATCTAGGTGTGACCTCCGTCTACCTAAGGCCCTCTTGGCGACGAGCTTGGAAGCTCTTCGGGGACCCCTGGAGCGGTTATTCGCGCCCATGGCAGCTGGTCTCTCCACCCTCGCGCAGATTCAGGTCATTGTGCGTTGCGGGAGCGCTTCCTTTGGCTATGCAACTGTCATTGGGGGCTGGCACACACAATAGTTGCATGATTCGCGCGGGGACTTCACGGTATTCGGGACTACGTTGCTATGCGGTGTGGCATTTGTGACCGGTTTCTTCGGCTAACGCTTGACAGCGTCCCCTGACCTGCCAGATAGAGTTGGCACTGGGATCGCACTCTGTAGACTCTGGAGATAATTGCAGCCGCCCACTCTGGTTTGTCTGGACCGAGTCCAAAGAGGAGACGAGACAAGACCAGGGAGGCCAGACCAGGCCAGACCCGCTGGTCGGGGCCCAAAACAAGCGCTTGGTACTACTCATAAGAAACCACCACACATTTAGACTCAGTGGCAAACCTGCCGCCAAACTGGGCAGATCGTGGGATGCTTCAAGGTCAGCAGTGTTTGAGGTGCCAGATTCGCAACAGACGTTCCGTTGCTCGAGTTTGCCTTAGATGGTATAGTTCCCTTCGGCTCATCGGTCCTGCCTAGGGTTGGGAGATGGGGAGCAGCGAACGACAAGGATCCTGCTGATGGGGCTTCATTTTCTGCTGCTGTCGCGCCCTGGTTATGTCAGCCTTCAGCAAGGCGAGTCCGTCAACCAACGCATGAGCATGACGACGCCAAACCGGATCCGCCCAGAACCCCCTTTACGGCAGTAGAGCCCGAGCATTGAGAAACTCCTCTCGCGCGATGGTCTGCTCTTCAGGCGGTCGCTAAAGAAGAAGGTCTCATCACACACGCCAGCGAATTCACAATCACCATCATGTACGCTTGCTGATTTAGGCTGTTCGGGAGGGCGGACAAAGGGTTGGACCAGCACACGTGCAGAGTGGTTACATTGCTGTGGGACGGGGACGGGTCACAACTGGCGATCTTCAGCTCCTCTGTTTGTATTCCCTCGCTATCCGAAGGCCAGATTGCAACAATCGGCGCCCTTTTACCCCGAGATGCTGCATCAAGTGAGGTGGACATGATAAACCGCGTAGAACAATATGCGCAACGTATGATAGTCCGGCCGTCTGGAAGATGCCATCGTCTGGATAAAATCAAGGAAACGAGTGCTCAAAATAGACACTGGCCTCCCTCGTGGCCCCTGCTTGCCGCCTGGACAATGACGATCGGCATGAAACGCTGGCTAAGCCCCAACAGAACATTCTCCGCCCTATTAATGGCTACTCTCCACAGACCACCAGAGCGGCCCAAAAGCGCTTCGGAAGAGCCTGTTTTGAAATTTCCAGTCGCCAGGGCAAACAGAAGAAGGTCACCGATCATCTCCTGTGAGACGCGCATCTTTATGCGGCTCTAAGCGCGTAGCCGCCTTCATTCAGGGGCGAGTCTAGTGATATCTCCACCTTCATGTTGGTATTTTTGCTCTCAGCTACCCTGTAGAACGCTCCTCGTGATGAAGAAATGCTCAACAAAGCTCTCGGCGCCTCTCAATCGTCTGTTTGGGGCCACTGACAGTGAATTTGATCAACCTGCGCCAATGTCTCAGTTTGGCGGCCAAGCTTTTGCAGCTCTCGGATGTCACCGACTTCGTTGCTTCTGAACGGGGATCCCGCCAACATAGCCCCAGCCAACAAGTAGAAACAACATCATGGCAACCAACCATCCCACCTGACCAACACGTGGGTCTTAGACCTGCATTTCGTTTATTTCAGTATGGGACGAAAAACAAATTAGAGACCTTCGTGACACCTTATTTGCTAGCAATATGGTAATACAGATCCTCGCAAGACACTGGAACAGGTGTTCCGATGGGTGACCACGCCTCTTTGGGAGTCGAGCTGAGAAGGCAGCAGCTGAAGTTCTTCATTGACTTGTGCTTCCAACTTGGGGCTGAGATCGAGTTCAATTAGGCAAGCCCCGATGATCACACGAGCAACTCGGGACTTCAGCTTCCCATTCTAAACCTCCCATCCCAGATTCTAGCGCGCCGTAGAAGGATGTGACGTGTGATGGCATCGAGTCTCCTGATTGAGCTAATTAGTGGCATCTTACCATCCCGCGATCACCCCAGGCCTACCCCAGTCGAACTCCATGCGACGCCTTTCCCATCTTGGTGAGCCCTTGATTCGAAGATGGACTGGAAATAATGTTCTTCTTCAAGCATGCCGAATTCAAAAAACCTACACGTCAAACACTTGCCGCTTCCTCCAACGCAATGGCAACATGCTCGAGCAGGTCGCTAATTGAAACACCTTGGATGACTTGTTCAAGTGCGCTGAGCTCGACATGTGTTTCAGTCTCTCCTGCCACCGAAAGAAATCAGAGAATATTGGGTTGGCGATTGTCTGGATAGCTAGCTACAGAACTGTGATCTTCTTTGTCTCGGTGTTGCCCATCGCAATCGGCTTCTTGTCCTGCCCTTGCCTTGTGGCTTGACCGCCGCCTCCGTGCACATGCAGAATCAATTGCCCATTGGATTTAAAAATAGCATACCTGAGTAACCAACCTGAAAGGTCATCAGGTCTGAGAACATCCACTGCAAGGATCCTTGAAAGCAACAAGACAGGCGTGCGTAATTCGGCAATGCGCCACTGCCTCGCCACACTCCATCAAGGAGCCTGCCACTGTTTCCAGGAGAGCAGCATCCATCCAATCACTCAAAGCGCCTTGTTGATAGCCCCGTAAAAGGCGAACATAGGGAATGACTAAGCCCGTCGTCATCCTGGCTCTTAAGGGCTGAGCGTGTAACACGGACCCTGGTTGAGGCTTCTACAAAGTACGGCGCCAGTTTCTCGGGTATCTCTAGTTAAAAGATCGAAACATGGAGTCTAATACTACAGCTACATCCCACGTAAGGAAGAACTATCTAGACAATGTTGAGACGCTGCGAGACATCATCCTCAATGATCACTTCGGTGGAGACATGGCGCCGGAGATCGTCGACCAGTGGTTGAGGGCTCTCGAGCCTGGCAGACAGTTCCCCCTCCCGCCCAATATCAAGGGGTTCTACGGTGGGAGCCTCCGAGAGTCGATGCCCATTGAGATCGCGCGAGGCTCGTACAAGCACATCATGCACACGACAGACGACACGGCCAAAGTCGACAAGTACGCCGGGCGGATGCTGATAGCGCTGTCGATACTCGACCTGGACTCGCTTGTTGCGGATGATCCCACGCTGGGTGCGCTCGCCCTGTGGCATAAAGCTCTTGCCCAGGTCCGGCTGCCCGACAAAGCTGGGGAGCTCGCCCAGACGCTGCAGCAGTACCAAGCAGTCCGGCCAAGATCGAACCTATCGGACAGCAAACTGCCCGAGACTCCACGCCTTAAGATCAGGCTAGAAGAAGTGGCAAGAGGCCTGGGGAATACTGGGGCATTGGATCGGATTGCCGACTGGGATTGTTCCTCTGCAAGTATGTAGAACAAGGGGAGGACCCTGTTCGTATCTCGGCAAGACGATATCGCCTCAGGCATTGAGGGTCTAGCCCCCCTAACTCAGAAACAAATATAAACACTCTACGTAATATAATATTCGGATATAAGGATCGCGAGTATAGCGGCAAGGGGAAGGGTCGCCTGGTCGTAGCGCAGGTTGAGAGAAGCAATGAGGTATCCGTCTTGACTTTGCAACCTTCCACGACAAAGAAGGAGAAAGGCCGCAAGTTCACATTCGCTTTGGAGTTTTGAGAACAGCGCACAGGCAGACCTAGACGCGTGCTTGAGGATTCGAGGACAGCTGACTGGACGCGTACTTGGAGGTTCGAGGGCATTTGCGGGGAGGCGCGAAGAGAGGTTGGGAGGGTGTCGTGGGTAAGGACACGGGGTTGGAAACTGGAAACGAGATTGGCAAACTCTCTGGTAGCAATCGTCCACTGTTGTCTCATAGAGTCAATATAGCATAGTACTTGTCGAATCTTTATCGAGACAAAGCTATCCGTCTTGTTGTGCCTGGCCGATGTTATTGTGATGTTGTGAACGACGGTAGCGAATGGGCAGGAGAAACCAGGGCTGATGGGGCCATACCGGGGGATAGTTTCTGAGAACCGTATTAATCTTGCGCAGAGACTGTCGGTTTCGAGGGCTGGCTGCGGCAAGCTATTGCCTTGTACGACCAACGAATCTTAAGGCAGGGTCGAGAAAGAGGAACGAGAGGCGGAAGCGATGGAGGAGTCGGACTTCCGGAGGCTGAGAATCGAAATGGAAGAGACAACACGAGATGGCATGTTGGTTTCTGTCTTTGTATAGGTCCCGGCGCTTAAAAGCAACCGAGAATGGGTTGCAGGTTTTAGGGAGAACTCGATGGATGACATGCTGCAACGAGTTTGCGCACGTGAAAGCGTTGATAGCAATGTTACGGAGAGCCCCCAAGGATAGTGAAAAGGGCAAGATTGGAATCAATGATAACAAATCAAATTTTTTGTTGATCAGCTGATGAAGGGCTCGGCTGCAGGAAAACACGAGACACAACCAGCCACAAGGCAACCTACCCCTCGCAGCCTTATGGTCCGCAAGCGCTCTTGTAAATTAAAAAAGTCTCAAGTAAGATTCATCTTACCAACACAACATGAGACATTAATAATTGAGATGGCCACCTTCCGCAAATTTCTGTTACGATTACGACAAAGGAGGACGAAATACTGATTCCGGGGGGGGGGGGGGGAATAGACCGAGTGCTGAGGGTGTACTTTTGTTTCTGTCAAAGACGCAACGCCTGAGGGATTAACGGCACCGATGTATTGACGTAAATATTTTCAATAATAAGTAGAGCCTGCGTGAATTCCATAACAGCCTTGGAGATTAGATGCACGCAGCGTACATAAATTAATTAGAGGCAACGTGATGGCTGCATCGATATTCATCAGCCCCGCTGACATTCAGTGCTTTCATCTTTTTTCGGCGAGCTTACATGTACTAAATCAATATTGACACCCTTTACAGGAGGCGAAAATCCTCCTGGAGTTTTGCTGTGGCCCAGATGTTGCGGCCCAGGTGTGGTGGCATGCTGCCGTTCATCATCTCCATTTGCTCTGAAGTCATGGTCGATGCCAACGATCCAAACAACGAAAAAATAATATTCTTTCTGTATTTAATCTTTAAAATAAACACTTTCAAGAAGGAGCTCGGTATGGCATGGTTCGTCTCTGATTTCCTGGCTTGCTTCAGCCTTGGCCAATGCTTGTGCTTCCCCAGAGTGCACGAAGGTGTTTAGAGGACTCACGGAGGTACACCACCAGGCTGTGCAGAAAATAGCCGCCGGCCACGTAGGCAGCCCACTCCCAATGGCAGGGGGTTTTTCTTGGCCTTCATTCCTCCTCCTTTGATGCATGTCTGAGACATTGGTTTATAAAACGCGACTTAACGAACATGCCTCGCAATCACATCTTCCATCAACCAAGCTGATAAGTGTGAAACTTGACGAATAATCGAACCGAACCGAAAGAATACTCTGGACACTCTGGAACAGCTTGCGGCTCCCAGAGCACCCTCTGAGAGATCCACAGAGATGGACTCGACTCAAGCCTGAGGATTGCAGCCTCTAACCCGCTGCACGTTTTCCCAATACTATCGTTTGTGTTTTTCCCACCCTGATTGAGCTGTGACAAGCGGTTCGAGAGTCTAGTAAAATACTTCTACAGGCCCTATGCCGACTTGAATTGGAAATGGCGCCGTCATTTACCAAGCTTTGTGGTCAAACCCCGATGACGTCTCGACTCGGCTACGACACCTTCTCTCAACGACCCGATCTATTATAGCAAAGTCGCGTACGGATTCCCGGTTTGATGACGTCCGTTCAAGCTTTATTCAGGGAATAAAAGAATAAGAGACAAGGTAAGGTTTCTGTGGAATGAGTAGTCCCAAAGCACGTCACGACCAAGTAACAAGCGGGTTTGTTTACACCATTCCAGGCATCAGGGCTACGTCTCGCATATTCCCCCGCGGTGCAATCCCCCATGTAGCTCTAGTGAGGTGTGGAACTTGTTTTGGTCCGTACTCACGGGCACATCGAGCCCGGTGACTGCATATTCCGCGCCCCCCCCCTCTTCTCACCCCCTTTTCGTCGGCAAGCCATTTCATTTCCCAATGAGCTCTTGATCTTGTCTCACCGTTTCTTTCTTTTTTTCTATTGAAACCAAATGCGTTGGGATCCACACCCCTCGTCAGAGACGCAAGCATGCGCGGCCGCGTATGACCACACCAGGAACCTGAGGGAACCCCTTCAACTGAGCAACCAGCCTACCCGGTTGGATAGACTCGTTTTACGCTCTGCCATTATCTCCAAGATCACGTAGTCTTGATCGTATGGATTTGTCTTGGAGTGGTACGTCAATTTACCTAAGTGTAACCAGCAAAAGGCTGAGGCCAAGATGTTGAGGGGGCTCTCCATCCGTGTACCTTGCCGATGTCACATCATCGACTTTCAGCCAGCCACCAAAAAAGACATCTCAGGGATCGCTTCTGCTTGAAGGTAAGCCTATGGAAATGAACCTCTTCCGACGTGTGTGTGGGGGGGCTGATGTTTGGTACATGCCCAGCCCAATATCTCTGCAGGGGCGGGAGGCCTGCCAAATATGTTACGTGTCTGATCAAAACAATGCGGAAGAACTTTTCAACCAACCGGCCACAACCCGTTTCTAGAACTCGGGAAGTTGACACAAGTGCAGACTATATTGTGAATACAAAGCGCGGCCACAGCTACGTCAGACTACAAGAATAAGTTAAGTATCCCCAACTAGTAGGCACTTTGACAGCCGGGAACTAGGGAGTAGCTTTTGACTTGCGAGTCACGGCCGGGCAGGCTGGGGGATTACCCCCGGCAGATCGCTCGCGGCTGGATCAAAGACCCGTAACACGAAATTCTTGCCTCGGAAGCAGACCCGTCAGATTTCTTTGGATCCTACAACTTCCATCCTAGCGTTCTGGTCTGAGATTATGCAGCATTCAGCTGGGACGAAGTAAATCGATTGGTTCGGGGAGCTACCTGAATCGCGTACGCCCGCAACCAAGTTCTTAGCTCAAGAACTACTGCATGATGTTGTGGATAGAGGAGGCTGGAATCGTAAGTAGTTTCCTCTTCGCCCCCCGGGATTTTGAGCCGTACCCTAACGAGTTGAGATCCAAAGGGGCGATCTCATCATCGGGGAAAGGGTGAGCTTCCGCTGGTCTCCTCTTGGTGGACCCCCTTTTGAAAAACCGAACGACGTGCTTGGGCGCTTCCCCAATATTCTAGTGCTACCCTTTCTCTGGACTCGGCCAAACCATGACTAGAAATCTGAAACAAACCTAAACTCAAGTCCCTTTACAGTTGGAGGGGGGGATGGAGCGATTTCAAACAAGACCAGACAACCTCGTCACATCAAGTGGTAATTACATAAGGCAACTACCTAGTAAGCAGGAAGGAGAGGGAGACCTTACTTCCCCCTTTTCGTTGCACTCACCGTTCTTTCATGATAGATCATTATCATTTTTTCTTTTTCGACGGTGACACCTGTCCAAGCATCTCTCTAACCCATCTGAGCCCGAAATCTAGTCTCGGATCGGCTCTTCCCTCGCGGGACTGGCGATACTGGAAAGCAAACCGCCTGCCCGAACACCATGTAAACAGCAAAAAGAAACGACAGGTGGGCGCGGCCGCCTTCTAGTAGGAGTCGTGGAGGAGTATAAAACGCCCTCTTTCTTCCCTCTGGAAGCCGTGGCTGTTCATCATGATACTTCCCACAGGCTCTTTGCCCACCCACAACGCCTACTGTGTCCAGGCGAGACGAGTCTACATACTACAACCCTAGCTATCTTCCATCATGAGATCCTACCGAGTGAATAGGAGGTGCACCGGGTGCCAAATCAAGTACATACCCTCCTCCAACCCTCCACAACCTCCAGACTCGTACCAACGATGGACTGACCAGGCATGAATACAGCAATCGTTCCATCCCACCCGCAATGCAAACGTATCTTTGCTCCAGAGACGATCCCATCAGTGCCTTGTTGCTCCGCGCCGAGTCTATAGTCTGGTTTCCGAGAATCCCGCGTGTCACCGAGAACCAACATCTCCCGACCGTCAATAACGTCGCCATTGGCAATCGCCACCCGCTGCCGGCCACCGAAGTGGACAACGACCTCCGTAGCATTGGGGCTTGGTCGGACGGGGTTGAAGCAAACATACGAGCAGCTGAGGCAGCAGCCACAAGAGCAGCAAGGTATGCCATTCACAGCTCCCAAAGTTCTATCGGTTCATTCTTGACTGACAGTACCTCCTTTCCAGTTGTCTCCGCAGAGTCCCCAACCACCGTCGAGCGACCGATACCCCCTGAAGAGTCTTTCTTCAACGAGACCTCTATATAACGAGTGAGGGTTTGGGATACACTGTGTGACAGATGGAGTTTGTAGGACTTGGGCTTGTTGTATTTGCTTCGACGGGACGACTCCCTGTTGGGTTTCGTCATACTGGTAACTGCCAGCGTTCCCTAGTGTTGCCGTAGCTAGGCACCACCTTTACGCAGCAGCACTAGTTTTAGAGATCATTCTGAAGTTTTCTTCTTGTATGAGATATCAGTTTAATTTAAATAACGTTGTCTTCTTTGTGTGACTTCGGGCGAGGGCAAGTCTTGTACCCCTCCCGTCTCTACCACCTTGTGCGATGCGAGACACCTGAGCCTCCCAGCTTTGCCGTCTTCAACTAAATGACGCCGCGCAGATATTGAAATACTCTGAGCCTCATGATGACAAGGTACTTGTCAAGCGGAGGTCTGTCTGGCGCAAGCTTGTTTGCCAGTCTCCTTGATCTTTTTGAGGGCGAGTGTCGCGTCACAACACAAACCGTAAGCCCTGAAGCACAAAAGCCCGCATCTCTCTGTTTATTACCTCATCATACGGCTTTTGACTTCACCAGCCCCTTAGCCAATTTCCCCTTCTACAAGAGAATGGCGAGTTCTGCTGTTCAACACAAACCCTCACTCTGACTTGCTACCCGTTCGCTATATTGACGCCAATCTTATTGATCCTCACTTGTTGTTCTATCTGGAACCAGAGCGAAGAACCGCTCACAATGTGCTAAATATATCACGTGAATGCGTATCTTTCCATTGGCTGTCTCATGTCCAGGTTATCTGAAAGAACACAGGGTTCTCATCACCGTTCTAGCCTAATCTAGCCAGCACTTCCCACCAGTCCTACACCTTGCTTTTTCCTCGTGTCATTCTTGTTTTCTCTTTCCTCCCCCGCTGGAGATGCTGCTCCGGACTCTGCTTTGGTCGATGAGCCCATTTAGTTAATGCATACGGGCGACCCGGGCTTCAGCCAGCGAATGTTATCGAGGATCCCCTCCTTCCGAAACTCCTCTGACAACTCTTTCTCGTTCTGGGTAAAGTGGCCCCAGGATTCGTAGTGCATAGGGACAAGAAGATCGGCTTGAATGTCACGGAACAGGTGAGCAGCCTGCTCTCCGTCCATGGTGATCTGCAGCCCGGGCATCATAGCCTTGCCCAAATTCATAATGGCAACAGCGATGTGGAACTTGTCGGTCATTTTGGCAAGCTCTTCCACATAGATTGTGTCGCCAGAGAAATAAATGGCATTCTTCCGCCCGTCTGTGGTCCCAAAGTCTCCGGTGTGAATGATAAACCCGACACACTCGTGCCCCGGGACGTGTACACATGGCGTTGCTATGATCTCGAACGTCTTGCCACCAATTGTGACTATGGTCTCTTCCCAAGCTTTGAGGCCGATGACACTGGGACGAGGGGCAAGATTATTGGCTCCGTCCGGGGTAGTGAAGACGCGGCGGCCATCAAGAAGCTGACGCCCAAGTTCATCTAGGTTGTCAGGATGGTTCTCATGGCTAAGAAGTACCGCGTCGATGTGGGGGAGCTGGTTCAACTTCAGAGCGGGATCATCGCTGACCTTTAGCTCGCCTCCATGCGGAAGTGGCCAGGAACTTCCGGCTGGGGAGAAGAACGGGTCGGTCAAAAATGTGATCCCGTCAATTTCCAGGATTGCAGTAGCAGTCCCAATGTGAATTATGGTGACTTTCTTCGTGAAGGTTGAAGTGATAGCCATGGCTGTTCGTGTAGAAGATGCACTGGAATTAAATTGAATCGAACTGATGATTTTGCACAAGCTAAACGTACCTCATGGCTGCCTTTATATGTGTCCGTCCAGGCTGCTGACCCGGAAGTCGGAACTCGGTGAGCATGTTTTAAATTCACACAATTAACTCTGATGGACGATTGATTTCAAATCAATCTGAAGCAAATGCATATTAATAACCCTTAGATTGCAAACGGGTCATCTTTACAAAGCGTCATAGCGGGATGGTTATGTTATGTTCCTCGGATGGCTGAGGTTGAACTGCCACGGTGCTGTCCAATCAGCGCTCTCTTCCTCATGCTGAGTTACGAAAACATGACGAGAATTAGGCGAACTAAGCTGGATTCAGTAGTCAAACCCGCCGAGATGACGCTACTTTCTTCGTGGAGGTCCCAGGCTTTGTGCTTATTCTCCCCAACCTCAGCCTCAGTTGTTCCCAGTTAACACACCTCGACTGCGACTACATTTTGTAATCATTTGTCCTTTGCGACTCGCCTCATGGCTATTGGGTGATTACGGGCAATCGAAATAGCACGAGAGAAAATTACGACCCACTAGAGCGTGTTTAAACGTCACCCGGCTCTATGAAGTTCCGACAGACCCGAGTGTGTCATAACTGCCGGAGGCATAAACTTGGTGTATGAAACAACTTGACGAAAGCTTATCCGAATATCCCATGCTGACTCTATGGTTCGCTTGTTGAGTGTGACGGCAAACGTCCAGGTTGCACTCAATGCATCCACACCGGACGCCAATGCGAGGGGTACCCAGGTCTTCTCTTTGTACAATCTTCTTTGACTCCTCAAAGTCAGTCTTGCACAAAACCTCGACATAAGGCCCGGGAAAGAGTTAGGCGGGGGCCACAATATCACAAGCCAGCTATTACCCAGGGTGCATCGCCCATAGCATTATCTCCGCCGCAGTTCTCGGGCTCGACTCAGGCTCAGTCTCCTCCATCCCTCGCTTCATACAATGATCATTTTCGACCTCAAACTTGCGACAAGCTCTATCCGATATGCCGGCCCCTGCCTGACACATTGCAAGACACTATATCACTGGTTGTTCGAAGCTATGTCCCCATTATTGAACTACCCTCCGGCCTTCGGTCAATTATTTCCCAGTCGACGCTGGTTTGTGGTGCTTGGGTCGAAGCCCTTCCAGATCTAACTCGTGGAAGTGGAAGTTCTATTGATGAGTGTCTAGAGCATGCCATAAGATCTCTGGCACTATCTATAGCCGCCAATAGAACGAGTAAACCTCTCCTCACACCTCTATCTCAGCATTACGGCAAAACACTCCGCTTGTTTCGTCGAGCTCTAAATTTGCCGAGCGACTCTCACCAGAATGAAAAACTAGCGACGATGATGTGTCTTGCATTGTCTGAGGTGAGCACTTGCTGAGCCACTAACCGTTCAGCTCCGGTTAGTGACTGGACGAGACTGATTTACGGCTTGACTGACAACTACCAAGGCTCTGTTTCCGGTGGCACCAAACAGCTGGTTCATACATCTACGTGCCATCAGCGAGGTAATGCAATCATGCAAGCCTGAGGCCTTCAGTGTTGGTATACCACACAAACTGTTTACCGGCATTAGGCCACTACTTGTAAGCTTAACCCAAGCTGTCGTCTCAAGTGTTCTATGCAAAAGCATGTTACTCAAGGAAGGAGCTTCGTCAATTCCATAGTCTTCTCTATTTTTCTCTGACAGCATTCTGATTCTTCTTTCTCGTAGATCCTAGAGGCCATGGCGAGTGAGAAAGCTACCTTTCTGGCTTCAGACGAATGGAAAACGATACCGTTCCAACACAATGGACCTTCCTCGATGCAAGGTTTCCTCAGCCAGGCAGCCACTATCCCAGAAATAATGCAAAAGGCAGATCTCTTAAACGTTGGAACACTTGAAAAGGACGGCATACACAGACTTATCGAGCTATCAGACATAGCTACACAGCTTGAGGCGTCAGCCATCACATTTGAGATTGAGCCAAACGCTCCAGCGTATTGGCCTTCCTCACCAAGATCCAATGTTGCTGGAAATGGCTACCCACACCTTTGTTTTTCAGATCTCAACGCTGCTAACGCTTTCACCCATCTATGGGCTTTCGAGATCGTCTGCCTTTCCAAGATAACTGAATTGCAAACTGCATTTCCATGTCTAGAAAATATGGGGGACTCCTACTTTGGTGATGATATCTTGATCAAACCAAATATGCGTCGCCAAAGGTGTGTCGATCTTGCTATCAACATTTGCCAAAGCATGAAGTATATGGTAAGAGAGGAATGGATGATGTACGGGCCATCGTGTGCGGCTTTCCCAGTCCGTATGGCCTTCGAAGTGCTTGAAATGGATGAAAAGGGAAGAGAGATTTTATACAATTTGAGTCAATCGGCCTTGAAAGACATAGATCACCGTTTTCTCCCTTTAATAGGCACTCGAGTCAAATAGAAAGATCACTTGCTGAGATTTATTCCCTTTCTAACTGTGGAACTACTTGATTCGGTCGGTATTGTTAAGTGTCATGGTCTTGTCAACAGTGTTTAGAGTTCAAGAAAGCGAAGAAGAAGAAATGTGATGCCATTTTTATTGAATGTCTAACCCGTAAAACCTATGTAAGCGAACGACAGATAAGCTGATCGATTTCAAGGATCAGATGATGGTAGCGACCGGACCGGGTATATGAAAGAAAACCAAAAGATTCGTAAGTGTTCATGAGTCGAGCGATCGTCAGTTTGCTACTCCTGTAGCTGTTCTATATACAGAAAAATTTGAAAAGTATGTACGAAGAATTGAAAATGATGGCTGGGTAGCCATCAGAACGCAAAGGCGAAATTCCTTTGCCCAAGTGTCCTTTTGTGAACTTAGCGACACTTGGACTTGGCCAGAGTCCAGCCAGTGAGGCGGTTTGCAATATCGGAGACGTAGCACTTGGTGCTACTGAATCCATTGCTAAAGTTTTCATAGTCGACAGAGCCGCTGTTATACATTCGAGCAGCAGCGTACAGCGCCCGGCTGCCCGCGCTGCCGATGGTCTTCAATGTCTTTGCGAAGCACTGCTTCAAGCCATCGCCATTGGAGGTGCCAACAACGCCGTCCCGGATCATCAGCTCGATTGTGGCAGCGGAGCATTTAGCGACACCGTCGCAACTGCCCTTGCCATTGTGAGACTGCATCAGGCCGGGGTTTTTAATTGGGTTGTAGGACGTGGGAACGCGAACGCATCCCTTGCTCTCCTGCATCATGACAGCAAGGATGATCCGACTGTCCACTTGGGTTTCGTTGGAGACTTTCTGGATAGCCTTGTTGATGTCACTGATTTCTGTCTCCGAGTTGTCCTCACCCCATTTATTCCAGGTGCAGGACTGGCGGATCAAGGGCAGGTTCTGCTTCCAGAGCTGGTCGTAGGTACCCCAAGAGTCTTTATTGGGCCAGCTGGCACTCTTGGTACCGTCCCCGGAGTAGACCTTGTAAGTGTCACTGAGGGTCACCGTGGCCTTGCTGGTTCCCTCGCCATTCTCACCAATCTGATCCTTAAGATCAGGGAGCTCGGCTGAAAGGTCCACCGGCAGAGCAGCGGCAAGAGCTGAAAGGAGGATGGTGGAAAGGAAAGCGACGTTGAAGAGCATTTCGATCTACAGAGTCCGGCTGCGTAGATATTTACTTAGGGAATGTATGGAGACCTGAGTTTCCGAAAAAGTTTGATGCGTGAAGATGATTGAAGCCGAAGGAGAGGGGACACTACCATTATATCCTTCTCGCAGTCTTTCCCAGGTCAACAGAACAAAAAGGCAGCTCGGAATCACCTGGTACATCACTAAAGATGGTAGGCATCTGATCCACACCGATACCAGTACATGTGTAAATGGTGCCTTCCGAGGATTCCATATTCTTCCCCTCTCAAAAGACCTGCTGGTACTTTCCCTATACAGCGATAAGTCGACTGATCCTGTAGAATCCTTGAGGGCTGGAAGCGTGAACGGGTGCATTGCATGATCCAGTTGCAGCTGGCGGCTAAGACGTTGGTCGTCAAAAGAATACTAGCCGAATGTGACCGAAACAGGGTGTAAACTGCGGAGAGCGGATCGAAAAATGGAAGCTCCTCCCGGTAGCGACATGGATTCGCCAAAGGGCATCCCTCCCATGCTTGAGGGGAAACCGGATGCGACCCTTAGTAGCAGGCAAGGCCCATGGATGGGCCTCCAATTGCCCGATGGGCGCTACCAGAGCCGAATTCTGCCAGGAACGAACCCTGGGTTACAAAAATGGTGATGAAGGATCCTGATTTGTCGTGCTAGAAACGGGGGGTTACGTTTGTCTCAAGAAATTATCCCATCATGGTGGCAGGCCGCCCCCAAAGGCAATGCTTATATTTAGTGCTTCCTTGTTTTAAAGCAACAGGCCAACATGATGTGCTTTGGTGCCTTCTTCCAATAAGCTGGCAAATCCCCTCACGATGGGTCTCTGTGCTCACTTAGGAAGGCCACAGGAGGTACCGGTTCAAGCCATGTCCAGGCCAGTGGAGTCCTATTGCTGAGAACATTCTTCGGTAGGAAGGGGAATCTACCGAAAGATCCCAGTACTAGGGACAGGTACGAAGCGGACGCAACTGCCCTTCCTGCCGAGATCAGAACTTCATTTGGATTAGAGTGTCCAAGCCGAGTTCATGTTGTTAACACGTTTCAGAATCTACGCGGGGAAAAAACGATTTCACCGTTCGGTGTGGTGAACGAATCCATCTGCAATACTACCTTGCAGGATTGATGCTACATTCCATTTATGTAAGAGAAGCTATTCCTAGAACCGGCCGGGACGGGATGCCTGAGCTGAGGGGGGCAATGCACAACCGAACCAACCCGCTACTAGTACATGGATAAAATATGCCTCTGGCCCTGCTCCCGCCTTGTATGATGCTTGGCGAACACGCACGGATAACTTGGAGTTCCAACTTTGACTTCGGAGGCTGCAGTTGTCCAGGGCCGGTGTTACATTGAGCATTCGTATGCCCCTGCACCAGCTCAGCGTTTAGTAGATCCTTGTCCACGCAAGTAAGCTGCGCAGTGCCCATGGATAATACCGCGGCCGAAGCCGTGAGCGACTGGCTAAAATGCCTCTCTTCAGGCGGAAATGGAATTTTTATGTCACGCAATCCGGCTGGTTCGTTATCCAAAAACCCGAAGCAATGACGTGTTGTCGTTCGTGCACGCCAGTAGCTGCATGGCGGTCACACAGTTCATACACAGCCTGATGAGACAGCGTGTGTGTCAAACCGTGTACATGCACTTACATCAAATTAATAAATGGCTAATCCTAGTGATATTAGGTGTTCTTTGTTCATTGTGGAGGGAACAGCTAGAAAGAGAGGCGCACTGACTTGTGTGTACGTCCGGCAATGTGGCGTGTCACGTACTTTGTATAATTGATGAGCTTTCTATAATGGTAATGATAACTATCGATGAATAGCTGATTGGTCAAGAGGTCTGTCTGTCACTGCACAGGGAACTATTAAAGAAGGATCATTGGATGGTATAGTGTTGTAATTAAATCCAAGGTATGAAACATCAAGTTCACGAACACATGATGCCGAGAGCGAAGCTTTGTTCGCTCCGAAATCAGACGATAGCTAGCTCCAGCAATGTTCTCTTAAAGCGCTGAGTTTTCAATGATCAAGGAAAGAACAGTTTGAAGGATTTTAGTAGGTAGGCAATATGACTTAACCTCTTTCCCAATAAAACATCTATTTATTGTGGTCAAACTTAGATGTAGCAAAATATGTATTCAGCAAACCAAGTGTCCAGTGACGGTCACCATAATTACAAACGGGCGGGGAATTCATAACGTTGAAGACTAGAGAATGTGAATCATCAGAACAAACGTTGATTGTGAATCATAAGAACAGATGTTGATTGTGAAAAATAATCATAGACGATTGAATAAAAATAATAAAACATGACTGCAACACTTTACTTTGTACTTTTTCAAGTGACTGCTGATTGTCGTAATCTTGAGTACACATGGCGATGGCCAACTTCCCAACAAGTCGAAAGTTCTCTTACTTTCTACCTAAGTAAGGTGCTACTTCTTTTCGTGAAAGGGAGTTTGGGATACTGATGAAAGAGTTCTTTCGAAAGTTCTCTTACTTTCTACCTAAGTAAGGTGCTACTTCTATTCGTGAAAGGGAGATCGGGAACTGATGAAAGAGTTCTTTTAGACATGGTGATATGTGTTCGTAACAGGGCCAGAGCATGCTTTGTGGACTATAAATATGGCAGCCTCTCTGCCCTTGACATTCATTGAACCATATCTTAGGAGATCACGCTCAGACTTTCGCATCCGCCTAAAAGTACATTGAAAAAGTTCGAAAACCATATCGAGTATATCACCAAAATGTCTCAAAACCCTCACCAAAAATCGACGGCGGCAGACCAAACCCCAAACGAGATTTGGGAAGCGATTCTAGAACCTTTCAAAGCTGAAGTCCCAACTCAGTTATGGGCCAGACCTGTGACCCAAAACGATCCTGAAAACACCAGAACTCTTGCTTCAATGTCTAAAGTTTCTCACGCAGCCCACCCTGTCGCGAAGCAACTCCTATATCAAACCTTGGATTTAGAATCACTCGAAAAACCAAGAGTAAGCGCAGTGTCGCTTCTTAGAGCACTTGCTGATCAGCCCAATCTGGGAAAGCACGTGAAGATGCTACGTCTCAATTCGAGCAAGCTTGTTGCATCTGAGGGGGACGAGATCAAGTGGGACGAACTTTTTGAGAGCGTTGAAGCAAGAATTAGGGCACCGGGTCTCAAGGGAGAGGTCAGACAATGCCTCCAGATGTGGTTAGATACCACAAGGAAAAATAGAGACTTCTCTGACATTGCAACGCCTTTCGTTTCGCTTCTCCCGGGACTCCAACTTCTTGAATGTCAAGTGAAGAGGTGGGATCCTTTGGTAGGATACCTCAAGAACTTCCCTTCGCTAACTGAGGTGAGACTCAAGGCCACCACCGAGACACAACCAGTCAGCATTGTCGAGATTCTACCAGCTCTGATGCATCCTACTCTGAAGGTAGTTCGTCTCGATGGGTTTGGCTCAGACAAGAAATTTGGCGGAAATTTGAGGTCCAACGACAGCGTTGAAACTGTCGATCTCGGAGATTCTTATGTCAACATCGATGGAATATCTGGACTTTTCCAACTATTCCCAAACATGAAGAATTTTTCCTACGAATTTGGCAGCCCCCAAAGAATGGGTGGCTACGACCGACCTCATATCAAAATCAGAGAGCTTGGTGGAAAGTTAAGAGAAGTGGGAAGAAACTTGGAATCTCTGACAATTGACACGGTAGTTCTTTTCCAATCGGACGAGAACGACGACAGCGCCCTCGGGTCGTTTAAGGGCATGAAATCATTAAAACACCTTTGTGTCTGCAAGGCTTTCTTTATTAAACGGGAAGAGGGCCAGGATGAAGCCGGGGCCTGGAACAATGCCTTTCCTTCGCAGTTAGAGTCGATCCATTTTCTACCGGAATCAAGAATTTCTGCCGCCTCCTTTGCGCCCTGGAAGGACATGGAATTACTCAGGCTCGTCGGAAAATACCTTTTAAACAAGGAAGGGAGATTGAAGAGCCTCAAAAAGGTTTCAGTGGAGTTGCATAGCTCGGAAGCTCAGCTCGAAGATGAGAACGGGGAAGTAGTTGAAGATTGGTTCGGTGAATGGAAAATCACCAGGAAGCAAGAATGGGTTTCTATGGTGCCATCGATTCTGTATGGTGGCAAGTATAAACCGACCATTGTTGAGTTTATTCGGCCCTAGAAACATGCCGTCGTCTACTGGTTGAATAGAGTTTGATCATATGGCATCATCTCTCGAGCGCTGCCTAGATTAGGCAAGGAAAGTTCACCAGGATTAAATGGTAGTTAATTAATACAAAGACCTCTTAGGCGCCAAAACCTTTAAGAATTCAGTCAACAAGTAGATATTGCACTTTCATCAACTTTAGGTGATCAATGGATAGGACTTATGCCGAGTTGGCGATTAATTGCGGCATCTCGTGTAAGTATCTCTTGCCAGATGATACTGTCTGCCGAGTTTGTCGAAAGGCGATAGATCCGTCAAAACCGGCCATTTAAATCCTTCATCGTCCTATCCTTTTTTCTTTCTTGTACAGGCCCTTTGATGCTAGACGGTCCATCCATTTTGTTTGTTTGTATTCTAAATAAACATCTTCGGAGCCTTTGACAAGAATTAAATTGCCGAGAGAAAATAATAACCGTTCACCACAATATATATTTTACGATAAGAGCTTTTTCTGTCTATTTCGCACTTTACCGCCCTTGTCCACAAGGCCAAGAATGTCCCCGGCTTGGCTTTTACCCCAACATATACCGGTATGTGTTTACTGTCGGAAGGTGCATTGTATCTATGGTATCGCAACACTTGGTCATTCTTGAACCCAAAGACCAGTTTCTTTCTTGAACTCTCGAAGCCAATCCGGATTATCCGCAGGAGTTTGATTCCACGGGTCATCGCTTAACAAAGAAAATTAGCAAATGCCGGTCAATACCCATTGAGGAGAGTTACTTGAATTACCTGTCATAGATGATCCATCGTGCTTGATACTGGAGCTCTTCATCTGTTGGTGTATGACTACTAGGGTTAAACGGAGACGTAGAGTTGAGGACAAACCGACTTAGACGTCGCCAGAGGCCTCTATACACATTTTCATCATTGTTTGTGAGGCCTCGATCCACCTTAACTGCAGGCATAGCTATAGACATTTGAGGGAGGGGGACTGATGTTGTTGGGCCGAGGCCCACGCGGAGACGAAATTGAGCCAGCCAGAGCGTTGAACAGTATAATAGATTAATCAAAAGTTTGCTGAGAACTTCCGACGGACCGGACATGTCCTTGATAATAATACAAGCCTGTCGCTGAAGGGTACTGTCGTCAGGATCCACGTCAAATTCCTGTAATTCTCTGACATGTTCATAAAGGAAAGCTTCTAGTTTGCAGTCTTCAAAGATGTCATTTTTGCCGTGGATTTTCAATGGTGTGATTCGAGACCTGGCTGCGCTCTTCATAGGTCTCATTTTCGCCTTCTTGGTGATCTCTTCTGATGATATTAATAATTCACGTAACCACGAAGGCGGGCGTGATGTAGAATCCTGGCTGAGAATTTCAGCCCCGAAGATAATACAACACGCTTCGTAGTGTAAAATTTCTGCTGAGGGCTCACAATGAGTGGTCTCGGTATAGTTTGTGAAGAAATACTCCAGTTCAACCTCGATGAGCTCGAAGGCGCTTCCTGGACTATATGGCGTCCCTTGTTGCGTCGTAAATGGCAGCGGCGAGTTGCGCTCATATTCGATTAGATCTGGATTTATCGTTAACCAAATGGATTACTGGCCCTGGCATCAAACGTGAACAACAACTTACAGGGTTGTATGCTGTTTTCAACCATATCGAGAGTACCTTCGTCAAAGCCCCAACTTCCCTTCCAATCAGCCATTGTGCTCCCTTCCTTGAAATGCCCAGCCAGATGGCTGGCTCTTTCAGTCCAAGTATCCATTTCAAGATCACAAAACCCACATCGGGAGCGTATCTGCTCATACATTGATTTCCACTCTTCCATCAATCCCTTCATAAATTGAGAGTTGTGCACAAGTCTAAGGTGTTGCCCTAGGTGATCTTTCCGAGAGAATATTCGCTCCTCCTTCAGTCGTTTCTGACAAGCATGGTGATTATGTGTATCGAAGTGGGCTTCCTGCGGATCTGCCAGGCCACAGTAGACACAAACCAGCCCCGACTGTGTACGAACAGTGGGTGAACCGGTTGGAGCACACTCCCACTGCTCAAGAGACAGGTGAAGTGACTTCTCATGTCTCTGCCATGTGTGTTTTGTCTTGAATGTTTCTGTGCAGAAAGTGCACTGGTACGGGTGACAAGCCCTCACTAATGTTTCTTGAGGTTTGATTTTCTTCGCGACAAACGCCCGCCGCTTCTTTTTTCTGGTAAATCCAGACAATCTGGTTGAGCCTCCGGATGAATGAGAGTATCCCGAGGCGCGAGAGCTTTGACTTGAGTGGAAGGTCTCCGCCCCAGTGATCGACGAAGAGATGCTATGTGATCGCCCATCTTCTGGCATATTGTCTGGGGATTCTTCAAAGCTTTTCGAAGCCCCCATCAGCGCGCGCGCGATAGCAGGAACACTCGCAGGTTCATGCTCTGGAGGCGAGTTTCTCCACCGTTCGAAAGGGTCCATCTGTTGAATGATTGGTGTTGGTGGTCTAGTATGTAAATTCTCTCGGGGTGCTGCGTCCGAAGGTGGTCGAATTTTTGACGTGGAGGGTGGTGTCCAGAGTTTCTTTCTCCTCCTGGCATTAGCGAACCAAGTCAAGATTTGCTTCTTGTTGAGACCTGATTGCTTTTGCATGATCTCGACATCTCCAACAGTAGGATAAGGGCGGTTGATATGAGACGAAAGCCATCTGTTGAGAACCCGAATCGAAGCGGTGGAGAATCTTTTCTGCGGTTGAGCAGCCGTTGCCTCGCTGTCTGCCACATGAAGACTCGCGGTCCGGTCTCTTGTGAGAGAAAGCAGATTTGTGAGACTTTCCTGATTTTGGAAGGATTGTTGTAGAGTGCGAGGTTCACCATCACTTGAGTATTCTTGACTGAGCCAGTTCGGAATTTGCAACACTGGGTCTTCGGTTGCAATTAAATCGCTGTACGTAGGATCAGAGTCTATGAAGAACTCGTCATCCGGCATGGGTGGATAGTCATCAGAGGAGCCGGGTTGCGATGATGACCCAAAAGGTTGATCATAGTCAAAATCCCACACCTCGGGACCGACACCGGCCCAGAGCGGAGACGTGTCTACCCGGCTAGAAGCAGTATCTGGATCTGAAGCCATATGTAATGACAAGGCGCGCCTCTGAATATGCCACCCACAATACTACTTCGATGAGGGGGGCCGTTGTTTTATTAAAGAGGATTCAACCTTGGACACTGAGTGAAGAGAGGTGATCACCAGAGACGGTCTGTTGGCTCCGAGTACGCTGATGGTCCACAAAAGGCTTGTCAAGTTGAGCCCTTTGTGAAGACTCACCCAATTCCACCTCCGCCATTGGTGGGGGCAAGTGTAAGCCAACCCCTTATCTCCACCAACTGACTCACTCTGCTTATGTATGGCTACATAGATATGTGCTTACAGTGTCTCTCTCGTCTTCGCAAATACAACGCACGGGTCTTACTCTTTGGGTCACGTATGCGCCGCCCATCTACATAGTTCCCGCCATGGTATGGAAAGAGGCTACGAAGAATCGCGAAATGTGAGGCTATGATTACAGCAAGGGTCGCTACTGGCTGCCAGGTCCGCACAATGAGCTGGCAACAGCCGCACCCGGTTCCCTAGACCAGGGGTAAATCGCCACTGTTTCGGTGTCAGCCAACTAGTTCATAACGCCTGCCTGAATTCGTGTAGTTCAATGTTGTTGAACCAAGGGTGCAACTCTGGTATCCACTTGTGATGTATATAAGAAGCGAGTAGGCTGCCTTCTAGAAACACTACCGTGTTTTCGATAGAAGTCATCGGGAAAAAATTATCTACTCATGTCCTATCAGTTTATCCACGTCGATAAGTCGGCATCAGACTTATCCTACAATGCCAACAAGTACAGAGAACTCCGCTTGAAAGCTTTAAAGGAATCACCTGAGGCATTCACTTCAACCTGGGCTGTAGAATCCTCCTTCGCAGACGATGTTTGGGTTTCACGCCTTCTCGATCCAGAGAAAGAGACATTCGTATGCGTCTACAACAGCCCCAACCAAGACCCAGAGTGGGTGGCCCAAGTCACTTTGCGTGGTCCCCTGGCCGCCGCCGACTTCGCTCTCCCGCCTGAATCTGGCCAAGTCGTCCATTCGGAAGACGAGAAATGGCACATGTTTAGCCTTTACACGTCTGTAAGCCACAGAGGGAAGAAACTAGGGTCGCGTCTCTGTCAACGAACTTTCCAATTTCTCTCTGAGAAGCGAGCGACGCAAGGTACTAATGTTTCCTTGCGTCTCATGGTAAGACCGGACAACGAGATAAGCATCCGGATGTATCGAGGATTGGGATTCCTAGAGACTGGCAGGTGTGCAGTAGAAGAAGGCCTGAGGGCAAATGGTGAAGCGGAGTTGATCCCAAAAGGCCCTTTGGGAGAAAAGTACACAACAAGAATCGGCATCATTATGGCAATACGACTCCAGGCTTCCCACGATAATGGTGTAGTTGACATAGATGCTTGAATTTTGAAAGATTTTACTACGTTGCATTAACTAGTATTGAGCAATCATTTCAGAACATTAAATGACCCGTTTTGCTTCTATACTAGTCAAAGACTCCCACGCTCTTCATAGCTGCTTGAGGGTTGTTTCGGATCGATTTGGCGTAAGAGCATGATCTTGTGGGGTGCTTTGAAGTTATTCCGAAGCTGACTCGGCCACATTCGCTGGAAATTGCTTCATACAGCTCATTCAGTGACGACGATAGAAAGATCCTTCCAGTTGCTACTCAACCCATCTCTGTATTTGCCAAAGACATGATTCGTTTGGGGAATATTGTTCAGTAACATTGCATAATCATCTCCTTCTTGACCAAAGACCGAACAGCATGTTCAGCCTCTGTATTACTTTGATGAATATAGTAATGTCAATGCTTACTGTTTTCTCAGATTAATATAGTTAGATTAATAGGAATTAAATTGTTGAATCCGCTGAAGAAATACTATTATCATCTCCGTAGCTGTAGGTGCTATCATGGACAATCAATGGGTCTCCAAACTACCTAGGGCAAAGCAGCGTACGAGGACGGAAATCAGTGGGAACACATACTATGATTTTGATTTCATGATGCAGAGGAATTTTTTTACCTACTTTGCATCTTTATCATCGGATTCGTTGTAGAGTCGTATAGGGACTCAAAATCTCTTCATGAGTTAAGAATAAGTTAAATAAACAAGCCGGCTCCGGGTATGCCATAGCTAGGTCTTAGGTTGTCTCGTCACCAAATACAGCCCTTACAAAAGGTGGACAGTTGGATTGCTCATCCTCCAATTCTGAGGTCACTTTCCACAAGCAACTTGAAATATACTAAATAATTTTACCTCAAAAGCCATGCGAAATGAGTAAAGAGCTTCTTTTGAAGCAACTTCGGCCGAAGAAGGGAGAGCCAGAAGACGTAGCATGGATTTAGGGTTTGGGGGACGAGGTATGAGCTTTAGGGACAGCGCTCTTGAGGGCTTGGCTGACTCAAACATAACTTGGAAGACTGAATTTATAGACACCGGAGCGAGTTAAAGTAGCCATGAATGCGGCTCGCTCTGGCGAAGTCATACTCTTGAATTAAGAATTCTCCCTGCCAATTGTGACAAGCATGGACAAGAGCCCCCGGCGGGAAAGTCTCGTTGAAACCTATGCCTCCAGTGGCCAGTTTGCTGTGAGTACCTGAGGTAGTGTCCATTGTGCCATGTGGCCTCGTTACCGGGTCCGGCCGGTTGGGTGCAGAGCACCTCCTTTCCTTTCGCCCTTAGTCATGGGGACAATGAGCAATCTACATAAAGCCAACGGTAACTGGGTAGAGCCGCCTGTATTGCCACGGTCTTCACGCAGCACTTTCCATCCGCAATAGCAACCATGACTGCACCAAATCCCATCCCCGTTCAGAGCGAGTCTGATAAGCAAGAACTCTCGGTTTCTGAGACCGGCAATTATTCAATGTGGATATTACTACCTTTACCGACTAATTCAGGGCACGTTGTCAAACATTGCCGTATATACATCTCCCCCTTAACCAAAGAGCCAACAGCGCGTTCAGCCTCTATATTTGATTTGATTCTTGCTACTTGCTTGGGATTGGTTTGCTTGAGTTAGTAGAGATTGAATTGAATTATTGAATCCGCTAGCCTGAGTAATCGACCTGTCGGTCTAGCTTCATAGATAGCTTGGGTCCTATAATCCCATTGAACAGGTGTTCTTCCAAACTAGCTACATCCTATCTGGTGGCATGTCGACCATCCAATACTGAATGCCGAGGATTTCTTTGAAGGCAAGCTCACAGGCACACAGTATCTTACGAAACAATCATAGTTGCTATTATAACACCTCACAAGGTGACTTTCTCTGACGTTAGTCTCGACATACAATTTGCGTCATTTGATTTCTATTGCGCCAATGACTTGTACATTCGAGTGCACCCAGTGGCTTAGGTTAAAGCGACAGGGGCCGATGATGAGGTGCCATTGGTGATGATCTGTTCCACGCCTTGTCTGAGTAATCCGCAATTTCTGACGCCCTAAAATCTCCAAACCGAGCGCGCCTGTTAATCCTGCTTCTCTCATCAACAGACCGACGGCCTCTGTGCTTTGTCCATTTCCACCCAGTATGGACGCCGACTGCCCCGACGTGGGCAGTACGAACCCTGACATTGCAGGGCTTGGGGTAGGTAGCAAAGCCAATTACTTTCACGGGCGGTTGTATCATTGACGAGGGCTCAGATTGTCATCGCTTTTGCATTCCAGGCTGGGATGTCACTCGTGCTTTCCATATGGTCGTTACTACTATGGAAATCTGCGGTGACCGCTCTGTTGGATGGCAACCCGATGATTCATGCCTATTCTCGGTTTCCAGGGCTCAGAAGCCCAAATGGAATTATACAACACGCTTTGGGCTTGGCATATAATATGGACGAGGGGGATGCAGTGAGAGCCGCTCGAAGGACGTTGTCAAATTTTTACCGGCGGCATGAATCTTCGTGGGTTATTCGGAAACGCATCATCGATGGCATTCTTCTGACTATTAGCGACACGCAAACTGTGAACGGTATGGCGTCTCTGTTCATCTGCATCTCTGTTGTCTCTTGATGGTCTTGTCCCAAAATTTGCTGGGCTAATTCTCCTCCCAAACAGGGCTGAGCCTACTCATTGCTGGCCTCGCTCAATGCAAATCTTTGAGCTTGTACCACATGCACATCATATATGACACGGTCAACTTTACAGCGTATGTCCCCAAAGTTGGTCCCGCTCGAGGCTTCATACACTAGTCACTGATGATTTCCAGAATTTCAATGTGCGGCAGTCTTGCAAACGTGTATGGCCAGGACAAGAAAAGCCGAAACTCACGTCTATACGCTTTCGTCACCTTCTTTGCCTTGTATTTGGCATTCTCGATCGTCTTCGCTACCAAGCTGCGCTCATGGGATCTCACCGAGCCAGGCCAATGCTACAACAATGGTCTGATCAGCTTGCCAAACCATGGTCACCCATCAGATGACATCATATACGTTGGCATCACCTGCTTCTGGTGTCTCTGTGTCCTCATCTGCTGCGGCCAGCTTCAGTCGTCCTTCATGTCCAAGAACTACCAGGAAGATCACAGCCGCCTCAACCCTTTCATGAGGTTCATAGTGCCATCTCTCGAGAGACTTGCTGCGAGTATCGTCCTGCTGGCCATGCTGCAGTATCCCGTCCACCTGTACATGGTTATTGCCCTGCGCATATCCAATGAGGGGAATCTCAGCGGCGACTCTGAGAATACGTGGGGCTTTGGGCAGATTGTCGCTTTGGTGACGGCCTTTTCTACACTGATGGAATGTGTGAGGGGCTATTCTGGTAAGCATAACTGGCTGTCGATATTTTGCCTCTGGTTGCTAACTAGCTATTGCCCAAGATTATGTTGAAGAAATCAAACAGCTCGAGGAAGCTACCAGCACGGAAGCCAGAGAGGTGAACGCAGAGGCGCGCGACAAACACGAGGGCCCCTCGAACATGAGAAGTACTCAAGCTGAAAGATAGAGCTCCTCGGCTGAACGACTCTTTGCCCGCCACGCACATTTCTTAACACTTAATGGATTAGCTGTGTCTTGTGGCTGACACTGAGTTACCATTTGACCAACGGCTTACACATCCCCAACAGAATTCTTCAGGCTCTGAGTGATCCATGCTTCCTGCCTAGAAAGAAATCTTTCTGTGTCCCTCTCATCACACGGGTCAAAACTATCGGGTAATCCTCTATCCTGCTGGCTTTCTGTTCGGATGAAGGGGCCATTGGATGGATGGGTTGTGCCACGGTGACATACCGATGGGAGAACGTCTGATTACACATACCCAGAGGAATACCGCATTCAAGATACGACTTCACGCTTCTTGGTCCATTGGCAAAAATGATAGCTTCGAAAAACAAAGTATTACCCATATACTAGTTTAAGAGTGCCGCATTCTGCTTAGTTCACCGCGATTGCTACTTTTCGGTTCTTATTCCTTCGATCACTTGTGCATACGTAAATTACGTATACGGTATTATTTCGCATCATTCGCTCGAGACAAACCCTAATGGATCTTGCTTTCTCTTCTGCTCGATCTGGCTACGACCAGGTCGGCGTCGCGATGGACTATGGCTAAAAGCCTACAATACCAGCACTTGAGGTACAGTAGTACTATGATGTAGAGGTCTTTATTCTGCCTAATTTTGGCTGCGCTCACCACTTTACGTGCTGACTAGGCTAACTCGGGGCATGATGCCTCCCCTGTTTTAGTGTGTCATGTTTCCCCTCACCCACAGGATCTCATGACAGCAAGCCCGGATATCTGAGCCCTCCCTCCAAAGCTTTTCCCTCTAACAATCGCCGCACCTCACACTCTACTTGGAGCGGTTGCTAAGGGGTCAAAAATTGCGCTCAGATTAAGAGAAAAAAAATGCGATCAACGTGCGCCTGACCTAGATTCAGCTAAAACTGCCTCCTTTAAAATCCTTCCATGTCAAACGCGCAACGGTCACAGATCATGGAGGCTTCCCAACTCCGCTTCACGACATTGAATCAGATTCACTTCTCTAATGACCGTCTGTCATCAAAATCTCCTTCATTTAATTTCTTTACCCACCTTCCGCCAGAACTCAAGCTCAAGGTATGGGAGTTATCGCTCCCTTGTAGGCGACGGCTCTTAACTCTACGCCTCAGCCGCGAAGCCAAAAATGAGGCAGGAGTCGTTCATGGCTACAAGGTATCAATAGAGCAGCTACCACGCCCCATTCCGCAATCAAGTGTGTGCGTTGAGTCCAGACAAGTTGTCCGTCGATTCTTTCGGCTTCCTGTGCTAGTCAACACCGATAGCGACAAGCCTTTAATCATTTGGATCAACCCTGCGCAAGTTCGATGTGGATATTACTACCTTTTCCAACTTCATCCTTGACCTCAAGCGTTCAGATCCTCAAGGAAAAGGCATCCTTCACATCGCTTTTGACAGCCTATGCAGAACATCTGTTCCGTCACTCAGAGCATTGAGCGCGGACCTCGCCAATGATGTCCCACAAGAAACCGTCACAGCCCTCAGTAAATAGGTTCTGGGACTGAAATCGATCTGGTTTATCCATCTCCTATCCTCCGAGTCTCGCCTAGGTGCTGGACTAATTTCCGGGACTAGGAACTGGACAATTCAGGGCCTGAATCGCAGCACCCCCCTCTTCCCATATGCCGTCGAATTTGACCTCTTTGAGGAAGATATACACCCCTATCAGTCAAGCCTCAAGTCATATACTGTCTTCTATAGCCCCAACGCGGCGGTGAAGGCCTGGGAGGCAATGGAAAATAAGCTGGGCATCCGCAGCGACGCAAACCAGCAGCCCGCGCGTCAAATCTCCCACATCCTAGCCGTGACAGCAAGACAAGGTTACCTTCGCCCAGCTTCTGCAGAGGTCAGGTGTGCTAGAACCATGGACGACTACTTGCAGTTAGAGCAAGAGAGGACGGAGGATTTCTTCAACCGCGGCGGGGGTACCTTTTTTCCGCAGTGGCGGGAAAATGAAGAGCAGAAGAGGAATCTCTTGTCCGCGGCTGGCTTTTGGATATTTCCATACGGGACTTTTGATACTCTAGATGAGAAATTGGCAGGCAAGGCATGCCAAGATTTGAGTGATCAACGTCCTGGGCTAGGATTGTTCGAGCTTTGAACAATTGAGTAATGCCACCGCCTCATACTTTAGGCCCTGCCAACAAGGCCCTTTCCGAAAAAGACATGTTTCAACCACCTTGTCGCTCCGATTGAGACCTCGCTTGTTGGCGAATCTGCTCAAAGATATTGACAGCTTCCTGCCCATTCCCAGGGGTTTTCAAGATCCTGTGCCACTCTACCATCATATTTCGTTTACGTGGACTTTGGATCTTAGTTGCTCTGGCCTTTGGTGATGCTGCTGGTGTCACCGGCTGTTGGGCAGGTAATAAAACCGCCTGTGAAAGCGACAGATCGGCCCATAATGAGCGTTGCAGCCAATCCAGAAGGCCGATTTCCAAAATGAAACCGGCATGAGGCCCGATAACTGACACATCCTTCCGTATTGAGGTGGTGAAGACCATGTTAGGTATTTGACTTGACAACATCGAGGTGCGATCCGAAAATGCAGACAGCTTGGAGATATATTCCATCGAGTACTTCGCACCGATTCCGATGACGCTCTCCCTTTTCACCTCTGCCTCATGTTTCGATTCTGAGACAATTGTGCACCAGGGCTTACCATCGAAGATACCAAAACACACGTAAAAGTCACTCGAATAGTCGTCGAGCATGCATTTGCAATCAACGATCCCAACCCTGTTCTCAGAATTGAATAGGAATATTTCATCCTTGCCCAAAAGCTTGGGAGGCCAACAGTCAATCACTTCGATGGCGGTGCTCTGTAGCACAATTCTCAACCGCGCTGGAGAATCGTGCGATGGCGAGACTACAGATGATTCAAGCCCCTGGTTATCAACGCCGACCTGCCCGGCTGGGTGACAAAATATCTTCTCGAGTCGGAACTCGCGTAGAATAGACTTGTCTACACCCACCAACCAAGAAGAATCGTAGCGTGCTTCTTGAGCAGAAGATTCTCCAGAGGACGGATGCAGTGCAAGGCATAATAGGCGGTCATCCAACTCGCAGTATATCCAAGCCAGAGCAGGGAGAGAAGCATCGTCTTCCCTTTTTACTGGAAGCGTAAGGCGGAGTCCACGGCTAGTGATCTGTGGAGGTTCCGAGGGGATGAGTTCGAAAGAGCTGACGGAGTGATGAAAAGCTTGTTGGGATAGTCGCTTGTAGTCTCGTAGGCGCACAGGCTGATACGGGAGCAAGGACACCTCGTCCTGACCATCCTCAGCCAAATCCTGAGGCATTGATTCGAGGGCTTTATAAGCTATGCTCTTTCTAGCCCAGTCATCGTTGAACTTGTCGAGAAAGGAGGGGGGGTGGATAGCTAATCGAGATGAGGTTGCGAACTGCAGGGGTGAGGAAGCCAAGACTCCCCAAAGACACTCCCCTAAATGAGCCTCAAGTGTCCAAGTGAAAATACTATAATCTTCTTCTTGTTGTAAGATTTGCTCTTGGAGTCTGATAAAGGACCTTGTCCCCTCTCCATAGAGAAGCGGCATGTTGACATTGAACAAGCCCAGTAAGCAGTAGGCCATATCTTCCTCTCTGGTAGTACTTCTTTTGGAGGCCCAAGATAACCTTTCAGCCACATTGCAGCTCTGGGGGCTTTGGCCGTGGAGGATCGGGATTGGGATGCCGGTAATGTCGGATATGTAGGACGCGAGGCTTCTTTTTGTGCCAATCTCAGTCCAATCTGCGGCATAGAACTCGACATATGGGGGCGCAATCAATTCCTGTAACGTCCATCCCCTTGTGAACCAGCGGCTTTGCGGAAAGTTGGCAGTGATGAGACGGTTTACCGGATAGGCCGTTGTCCATATCGGCGGAATATGCTGGTTGATCTGCTCGCCTGTGACTAGAACGTCTTGTAGGTAGACGTAGCAGACGGCAGACTGTTTGTACCATTTGTACATGGAATTGATAGCCTCGGAGAGCTCGGCGCTGCTTTCCTTGTTGATACAGCAGGTGTCGACCCAAGCCCAGTCAAGATTGCCAACGCGCTTTGCCATCTGGCAAAAGTCGCTCACCTTGCCATACCCCTTCTTGGACGCGGCGGTCCCATTGAGGATATCGGCATACAACACCTCATCATCCCCCCAAGTATGACTAAGAATGGCATAGGATGGGATGCTAGAGCCGAAGAATTCTTGGAGCTCTCCAGACGATGTGTTGATGAGTCTCATGGTGCCTCCGCCTGCCCACTGTCGCGCGTACGGAGGACACGCAATGAGGCCACGCGTGAGTGCCGCGTGTGACGAGCCGAGTCTCGCGAGTTGGATTAAGACATCCAACCGGAATCTCTACCGCACCATTTTGATGGCCTTGAGAGTATTCTTGGTCGCGATGGCCGAGTCCAAGAGGAGAATCATGAGACGCGTGCAGTAATGTAGTCAGCCGGTGATTAGCCCCGGCCAACAGCGACAACTCCAAGCCTTACAAGGGGGTCAATGCACATATACCCTTGATGAGGGCTTAGCGAGGTATAAGGCATGCTTCAATTTCTCATGATAGTTATCATCAATGTGTATCTTTCCGGGCTTCATTGCAAGCCATGAAATTTCCGCCACGATTTTTTCTCCTAATCTTTCTAATGTATGCTAAATTACAGAGATACTTATAAGTAACTGTTGCTACTTTATTTCTTGCCAGAGGTTCAGCATACCTGCTTATGGATAATAATTTATAAGCCTTCTCAAAGTAAACAACCGCATTTAATTTAATACATGGGTTCGTATTCATTGCCTTGAGTCGTCGGGCCCTGGCAGCTTCATTGTTGTTAAACTCTATTCTCTTTCCCTTCCGTAATTTAATAGATGGATAATAAGAGTGGGCTTATTTCATTCCTGGCTTGCAAATGGTACCCGTCGGAGGAAGTGTCCCGTCATCGAAATACTTTCTGATAGCTTCAATTATACACTTGGATGGGTGGTTCATGACACCGTGCTAAAACAATAGAGTGAGTGACATGTCAGCTACCAAGTCGCACCATAGATTCAAACGATCAACAAGAGAGTTTACAAACGGGGATACTCACACCCACTCCATCATGGAGAAGAAATCCGCTTCCTCTGAATCGAGAAGCAGATGTATACGCACCCACAAGCGGAGTGACAGGGTCGTATCGAATATTAGTGAAGAGGATCGGCTTGGAAGTCTTCACATCCAGAATCTTGTTGGCATCCATGATTTCCGAAGCTTTGAACGGCCATCTAGTACAGGCGAGACGGCGGATAGCTGAGAAGTCGGCAAAGGAGTTCTGAGCCAAGCTAGCTTGAACCATAGAATAGAGATCATCTACCGACTCGACTCGGTATGGTGAATCTCCGCAGGAGACGGCAAACGTTGAGTGCCTGCCCAAGTTCCACGTACCCCAAATATCGGTTTGAGGTTCTTCCATGATTCGTTTCCATTCGCCATTAAATGCCGCTTGAAGAATTTCAGGAATTTTCCCCATAGTGGCGGGAGCATACAGGTTCGAGAGAATCAGCTCTTTCAACTTCCTGGCCACAGTCGTCTGCCCAAGTTGCACGTCGATGGCTTCGGGCACCTTGGCATCCAATGGCACTGTGACGTTTGCAGCCTCCTCAAAGAGCTTCTTTGTTGATTCCATCAAGCTGTCCGGTGTGGTGTCCTTCCCATTATGAGTAGCAAGAGCACATGCATCGCCAGCTTTAACACAGTAGTCAAAAACAACTTTGAGAAGGCTTTCAGTGTCTCTTGTTTGAGTCAACCATGTGCCGCTCAAGTAGTCATCCAGTCTGGGAATGCTATCAAGCAGCATCCTGTCAAATCGGTCAGGGAACAGGGCCGCAAAGTACTGGCCCAGTATGGCACCATAGGACACGCCCCAGTACTTGAGCTTCCCGCCCTCTTGGAGACTGTCAACGATGGAAAGCATATCTCTCGCTGCTGTAAACCGTTCCCATGTGTGGGCCATATTTCCGCATGCTAGTTTCGCAGTCACTTGCAAAGTTTCCGAAGTCGTCCCACATCCCTCCTTTGACCTCTCCCCATAAGTCCTGCTGTGGTAGGATATCATGAGGTAACGGGTTGCTAATGCCTCGACGGCTCTTTGTGGTTTTACTCTTCTGACATGTGAATGGAATCGTCCGTCCGGTGCCACTTCCGCTTGTTAGTTCACAATCAATCCCCAAACACAGTCGTTGGCTTACCGAGGATCCCATGACACCAGGTCATACTCTCCGCCAAGGACTCTGTATTCCGACTGTCAGTTTGCGGGCTTTGGGTGCTTTTATTCTCAAGGGGCTCGTACTCTTGGTAAAGCTTTCCTGCAGTGGTAACAAATTGTATGCCAGAGAGACAAGGCCCTCCTGGATTCAGCAGCACACTGCCTTTGGATGGTTGTGCGGTCGCTTTGATTCTGATCAATGATAGATCAATCTTTTCTCCACATTTATCTTGGTAGTCGAGAGACACAGGTAGCTTGGCACATTCTGAAATATTGAGGAAAGTCTTCTCGTATTCCTCCAACTCCAGATTACCGCATGGTGCCCATTCCAGTTGGGGTGTCGTTGAGTTGATTAGCCTTCTCTGCACCTGCGTTAACCCGAAGGCCTGAGCAAAGTTGCACAGGAGAAAGATACTAGAGCAGGCTGTCTCCAGTCTCATATTGTTGAGTTGAGTATGTTTGTGGAGAAGGGAGAAGGGAGTGTATGAGATCAGTTGTTAATGGAAAGAGCCAGAGTAAGCCAGAGTATTGATGCTCGTCGTTGAGAATCATTTTAACTCGGTATATCCATATGATAAATATGCAAGGTTATAGACTCATTATGTATACAGGCTGAGGCCTCACAGGGATATTTCATCATGCACGATACTTAGCCTCACGCAAGTCAGCAGCCAAGACCATGGCAACAGGGTTAAATCGTTGCAATCTTCCTATTTCGGACAAAAGAGCAGCACCAAGTAATTAGCGATTTTTCTCACAAGCTTCAGAGAATGGATTTGATCCATGTCAGCTTCGGAATGTATGAAGTTCTTTATCCCTGTATAGCTTTTTTGGGTGAAGTTGACAGGCCTTAGCCGCCACACTGCCACCGCAGGTTGGGGCAGATCCACGCAAATATAACAAGAAGTCGTTACCATCAGCGCCCCCATTAGATGTAATTGGCTATCAATGTAAACGCTCGCATTTGCTTTACTGCTTCAGGCCAAAGAGCGCTTTGTGGAGTGCCCTCGCCATTACACTGATGAATAAGAGCGGGATCTTCAAACTCGCAGCTGTAGTAGATCCCAGAACATCTCCAGTCAATCAACCTGACCCAGCCTCGTCCATCAATCGAAATATTGAATAGATTGACATCTCCATCATATTTACAAGCAGCTTGCCCTATGGCTTCACTCTGGGCATGCTGAGTCTTCCAAGCAACTTGTCAATATCAGTGCAGTTGAAACATCCATTTTGATACTCATACATACATAAATCAGGGCTCATCAAGATTCTAGTAGTTGGCCTATTTGCTCTCCGGGCCGCTGAAAATCCCCTCCTCGGTCACTTTGGTCTCAACCTTCATCCCCCACGGATCTCTGTCCCCCACCCAGTTCTTCTTCTTTCCAGCTTTACGGACCTTCTTGATGTTGTCGTCTATCACCTTTCTAAACCGTGACGGATCATCGGCAACCTTTTCATGAGATACGGTCAAGATGAGCCCTTCCTTGTCTTGCTTCTTGCCCAGACTCCACGACCAGTCTGCTGACAGAAGCACCTTGGGCTTGGATGCATAGATCTTCCCCGTAGGATAAAGGCACGTTAGGAGATATCCAATGCGCCCTAGATACTGCGCCCACCATGCATCCTCGGGGCTGATGATGGATTTGAGCGAATCCCGGAACTCGACCTCCCTTGGTGGGAGCTCCCCGCGATACCTCGCCTGCAGCATCAAGGCCAACCGGGCGCGATCTTGATGCGACACGCCATGCGTCGATGACATGATGCCGGTGCTTGTTGAATACAACGCTGCCGTAGAAGCCGTCTCCTTGGACATGAACATGTGTGCGTACATCACATTAGCAAACGCATCAATGACGTGCCCTCCAAAATCGGGAGGAAACCGCTTCGTCCCGTCCTTTGAGGCCTTGGGTATACTGCTCCGGATATGGTCTTGAATCTGCCGCCGCGAGCCAGGCGCAAAGCTCCGCGAGGCCACTTCCAGCGGGGCCTGCTTTCGGACAGAGGATGACAGCTGCCGGAAGAGATATCCTTCCCTCACGCCGCCCTGGCAGAAGTGGGCTTCCTTGATGCCGAGCGGGATCGCCTCTGCCAGCACTTTGACCAGAAAGGCAACGGCAGGAACCTGAGATCTTCGCCGGTCAGAGACGCGGAAGATCTCGTGGGCTGCTTTGGCGACTTGCTTGACCGCCTCTGTGTCCTGGAACTGTTCCCTCCCGACTGTGTACCCGTTGATGATGGATATCGGATATTCTCGACCATGCGTCTGGTTGAGATACAGCAAGAGATACCCCCATCCTCTAAATCCACCGCCCGACAGATAAATACGAAATCCGCCCTCCCTCCTGGCCTCCTCGGCCAGCGCCTCCGGTATCTCCAGCTTCTCGTAAGCCTCCCTAAAGTTCCGCACCATCTCCTCGCGGAACTCGTCCACGGCGCGCTGAGCCTCCTGCTTCCCCTTCCCCCGCCGAATCTCCTGAAGCCGCCTCGTCAGCGCCGCCGCGCCATAGGGAAAGCTGAAACTGCCCTGCGAGCTCGTCCTGATCGTCCCGTTCTTGCTGATGATCCAAGTAATCTGCGTGCTCCCGCCGCCCAGATCCATTACCAGCCCCCCCATGGTCAGGAACCCGCTCGCGATCCCCAGCGCGCCCACCTGCCCCTCCTGCTCCTTCTCCAGCAGCTCGACCTCGAGCCCCGTCGCGCTCTTGATGGCGTTCAGGAGCTGGACCGAGTTCTGGGCCACGCGCGCCGCCTCCGTCGCGACGACGTGGATCTGGTCGCTGGCCACGCCGAAGTCGGCGCAGATGACCATGAAGCGGCGCAGGGCGTTGCACACGGCCGTGATAACATGACCCGGGATGGGGATGTGGTCGCCCGTCTTGTCGTCGTACTGGGCGTCGTAGAGGGATATGGAGGAGCGGTAGACGAAGACGGTGGGGATGATCCTGGCCAGGGGAGCGGACAGGTCCGAGATGGAGAATCTGATTCCGTTGCTGCCGTCATGATCGCCGCGTCGGCTTCACGGTCAGCAAATGAGCTACTCAGTATGGTCCGGGGGATGATGGCTTTTACTCCTTTTAGGGATTGGGGTCACTTACCTTCCCATGTCGACGAGGCCTACCAACTTGGCCCTGTGACCTTGCCAGGGTGGATGACCGTGTCGTAACTCATTGGGCATCACAAGAAAGGATTCATCTTCAGATTGCGGGGGAAGAGTCGGTGAAAGGCAGGGCGAGGAAGAGGAAGAGGGTGAAGATGATGGCGCAGTATCTTCTGAATCTGAAGGGTGCTCAATAAATTCAAAGTCGGAAAACTCCGAGTCGCTTTCCATGATTCAAGAAGAAGTCTCTCAGTGTAATATCATATATGTAACAGCGCGCTGGGATGTGTTGCCGATGATCTAAATAGTCTGGGGTCGAGCCGCAGGGATTCAAAAGAAAGATGGTGAAAATTGCGATAACAAGAGCAATCGGCAGTCTACGAGATGAATAAATATCTACGAGAAGCGCTACTGCTGCTCTCTGCGCTGATCAGGAAAAGATGAGGGCCAGTCTCGTGCGTGGTGTCAGCCGCCACTTCAGTCAGCCATGTCTTGAATTGGATCATGATTTGCAGTGTGACTGGCTCACGAGCCGTTGGCCCCATCCCTCAATTTCCTTCATTGTTGAAAGCGCTCAAATCAAGTTGAAAGAGCTGGCGCGAAAGACACCAGAGAGATGACAATATCTTTGTGTATTTGGCTTGTCTCTATGGGAGCGACTTGGGGCAAACAATGAAGGTGCTTGTTCGGCGGTGTCGCTCGCTGTCTCACGATGATGTGAGTGTGTGTGGTGGATGAATCACTTGCATCAGAACTATGACTGTGTCTTATTAATGGGAGGAGGCCTGAGAGCGGCCTCCAATGCTAATCCTCCCAGCCTCCTACTATCATCGTTCCCCTAAGAGGCAACTTACGAACAATCAAGTGTGAATGTCCTCGGAAAAACAAGACCTTTTGAGGTGCGACTCTATACGATCAAGATGGCGCGTATTAGTTGATAGTCATTCACAGCAGGCAGGCTCATTGTCCGGGCCTCCAGATACAATCAAGCGAAATCTTCTTTGTTATCCCATTTTTATTTTCCTTTTGTCCTGTAGTCTATTTAGATGATGGTCACACACCCACCCCGTCTATTGCTTTCCCAGTGTCTGCCCCAACTCGTCCGCGCGGTGCGTCGCCGCCTTGACCGACTTGTCCACAATCTGCTCAAAGCCCTCGGCCTTGAAGGTCTCCAGAGCGGCGTGTGTCGTGCCGTTGGGGCTGGTGACGTTCTTGCGGAGCTGCGCAGGGTCGTCGGACGACTCCACGAGCATCTTGCCAGCACCAAAGCAAGTCTGGCTGGCCAGCCGGGTGGCCTGGTCCCTCGGCAGACCCAGCGCGACGGCACTGGAAATCAGGTGCTCGACCATGTTGAAGAAGTAGGCCGGGCCGGACCCCGAGAGGCCGGTGACGACGTCGAGGAGCTCCTCCTTGTCAACCCACTCGGTCGCCTTGCTGACGCTCGCCAGCAGCGCAGAGACAAGCTCCTTTTCTTCCGCGGTGATATCCTCGCTCGCAAACAGGCCCGAGGCGCCCTCGCCGACCAGCGCGGGGGTGTTGGGCATGACGCGGACGACGTGCGCCGTTCTTCCGTCGCTCGTCTTGGACCAGTCGCGCAGGCTGTCGAGGGTGATGCCGGCGGCGATGCTGACGATGATGGGGAGGGTGGTGCGCGACGACCAGGCGGCGCCGAGCTCTTCGGATACGGTCTTTGTGACTTGGGGCTTGACGGCGATGATGACGATGTCGGCGTCCTGTGCGGCCTCGACGTTGGAGGTGGTGGTGCGCACCCCGGTGGCGGCGAGCTTGTCGCGGTTGACCTCCCAGGGCTCGGAGACGTAGATGTTGTGCTTGTTGACGCCCTTGGCAATGAGGCCGCCGATGATGGCGCCAGCCATGTTGCCGCCGCCGATGAAGGCCAGCTTGCTTTCTTGGAGAGCTGGAGCCATTTCGTAGAGCTGTTGCCGGTCGCGGGGTGGCAGGTGGGGGGGAGAAGGAGTCTGAGGGTTCGTGCGCTCGCGGAGAGAGGCGGGAGCAGAGCTGCAGGAGGAGTGTCGTTTCAATTCGAGACGTCGAGGATGGCGGTGGCGATGGCGATGATGATAAATAATGGTTGGATTGGGTCCTGTCTCTGGTCGAAAAACCTGTCGCCGTGGCCAGTGGTGAACGACCCCGCGATCGGAGGGGCCACTGGCACTGATAGCACCCGCGAGCACGCAGCTGATAGCAGTCATGGCAGTGGTTTTGGTGGTTATCGTCGGCTCAGCAGCGGGGCACCTCAGGCGGGTCTGTCGCTGTGGAAGTGCTGTCAGGCCACCGATTACGCATCTCCCCACCTGAACACCACCGTGTGGCACCAAGGTCAGTGTTATCGCTCCGTTTAGACGCGGCTCGCAATTCTGAAAGTAATCTCCCGCTGTTGAAATGTCCTTTACTTGCCATTTTGAGAATCTGCCAGAGCCCAGGGTCGGCAGATGATTAATGACGCATCTGGGGGCGAGCCCTCCACTGCTTCCTTGCCTGCCTACCCTAGAGTGCAGCCGACGAGGGCTTCAATTCGATATTTGGAAGTGAAGAATGGCCAAAGATCGCTTGGGATCTCGGGCGTGCCTCTCAAATTAAGGACAATTCTGCGGTAATATCCCTTCGGAAGCATTGCCGCAATTTTCAGGGTCTTTTCCAGTAGACCGGAAGCTCCCCACACAGACCAGCTCCTCTCAACCGTTGGACTGATTCTCGTTCTCCACAAGATGAACCAACTCCAGATTCACCAAGTGATATGGGGATATGTGTGCAGAATCCAAGGTTCTGATATTATTCAAAAGTACAGTTCAAAACTAGTAGTACATTGCCAAATCCATTCCAGATTCGAGCAGAAATCACCCTACGGATCAGATGCCCAGAATCGGTCTCATCTTATTCTGAATTATTTCTTCATGTGGAACACCTCCTTGACCTTGTCTCCGATCTTGGATGTACTGGATTTTCGACCTTGAGGGTGCTTCTGATCGGACGATGATCCGAGACCACCAGCTGGGTCTTCTCCAGAATCAGGTTGCGTCAGGTTGTGGCCGGGGTGAGCCTATGCTTCCATGAGAACTGTCCAGAACTTGGAGCGAGTAATCAGTCACTTATGAGAGGCAACCTACCTTCTGCTCCTCCTCCTCTGCGTTGTGGATGAGATCGTGTGTCTCTCGGGCAACTTCGTCTGTATATCCACTCATGGTGTTGATGATTTTGATTTGAAATATGTTGACTGATTGAATTTCTTTGTGTGTCAGGATATAGAGTTTAACAGGCACAGACAAGACCCGGTAGCTATATACCTGAAGGGGAGCGTACGCTATTTCGTCATGTCATGTGCTTTCAACGTCATGAGGTTGCCAGCAACATTGATAATGGTGAGGGGGAATATTAGGTTTGTATGACCCCGCTGCTTGGATCGGCAGATGATAAACCTCTGCGCCATCATATTGGGCCATTTTCTCCAAATACAACGCCATTCTCACTGGAGGAGGGTGCATTGATGTCGCGAGACCAATTGATTTCAATCAGAACTACATCATCATGCCTACTTGCGGTATGGCCAAACCCTGATGATCATTCCAGACCACGATGGGTGAAGCCATTTTCCTGCCAACCTTGGATGATATCACCCATACTTTGAGCGTGTGATTGGCTCAAGAGAGATTATTGTAAGCCTGTTTTGCGTCATCTTGTGCATCGTACCAATCGCGAAGCTGTCTCAAGTGCGGCAGCAACGGCCTGGATTCTCCGGAGGAGTTCGTCATTCATCGACGCCCATAATTGACTTCAAGTAAAGAACGAAGTTCCGCAACTCATCTAGAACGAAACATGGAATGTTTCACTGTGGATTTCACTCTCGCACGGAGCATTCCTTTAGAAGATAGATGCGACATCTAAATTGGCCGTCAGGGGCAACTGTCTGCTGACTATTTGGTGTTTGAAAATCAATGCCATCCCATGACCGTTTGAGAGAATACCTAGACCAAAGAGTCCACCTATTTCTACACTTCTTAGGCCACGATATCATTTGCTTCTCTCAGCACCCCGTAAATTCCAGGGTCCGCGCCCGTGTTAGTAAGTACTAATTATAGAAAAAGGTATGGAAGGCATTGTCCTCGGCCATATTCCCCAGAATCAAAGCCCAACCATATAATAGATTCTTTCGATATCACCCAATCAAGTCTACGGAATCATACAAGAGGAGCGGGGACGAACTAACCAGAGCTCGAGATGATATTCATGTACGTATCCCGATTAATTCCCCTCTTGCCCCCCCCTCACACTATTTTCAAAACCAGCTTAGACCAACTCTTAGCACCCGGGCTCTCACGTGGACGGGAGCCGGGGCTTGAGGAACTCCGACAGACCCGGCACAGTTTTCTGGTAACCTTCCCTGCAAACCAGAGAGCACATACACACCTAGTTAAGGTTAATCAAGTTTCATAAGCGAAACCCAAATCGAGATTGACAGCGTCGATAAAGTACTTTCGTGAGTATCTTCACTCAGGACCTCACCGTATGTTTGCCAAGCAAGGACTTGGGATGACTGGGCGGCAGGTTTGGACCGAAAGATCGGACTTGTTGCAGATGGCTCAACCAATGGCTGATAAGGGTGGAGCAATCTTGCATACCTGATGGATGACAAGCACGCCTTATCTGATGCTTAAATTGAAAACTCGGTCTGAGGAGCAAGGAGATCCAGACAGAAGATGATTTAACGGAAATTTCCCGCGTGATTATTGGTCGACAAGTCCCGACGCGGAGTTGTTTCTCACGGAAACCCCACGGCCGCGCCGTGATTCGCCATCAACTCCCGCTTCCACCTGCTTCCGGAGGTTAGACTTTCCAGCTTTACTCACTTGGCTCCGATAGTTGGCCCTCCTTAAAGTTCTTTGCTGGACTATTTGAGCCCAGCTGACCAATGGCCACACTCCCCCCACGCATTGCGAGTTCCTCGTATGCGAGTTTCGCTTTCCTGTTTCTTAATGGGGATAAGGAGTCCGCCGCTGGGCTAGTTGGCATCCCCGGCTCGTTCGCTTCTAGATGGCCGGCTGCAGTCCCGGCTCCACCGGTATCGGGCGAAGAGCTTGTCGGAAATGGAGCCGTTAGGGCGCCAGTCACACCGTGAAAATCTATATCAGTTGGGTTTCAACTTGGATGAGGCTTCAGGCCCTCCAGCAAGTTACTACTAGCTCTTTAATCTATCTGAATATCAACACGTGTGGTTCTTTGTCCCGCCTTTGTCCCGCCTTCACTCCATCTCTTCATCCCAATAGAAAAGTTTGCCATGTCCATTGTAGAAGAAAGTGCTGGAGCCACCGACCCTGGCGAGAAAAATGTTGTGCGGGAGGTGACGGTGGAGGTTGAAGCCCAAGAAGAGCGGCCCATGACAAAAGCCGCCGAGAAGACAGTGAGAGGGTGGATTATCGCTCTTGGTTCATTTCTAATCCTGATTCCATCATATGGTACGCTCTCCGGCTCTATCATTTACAAGATCACCGGGCCATCGTGAGAGACAGAGATTGACCATGTCCTAGGTTTCATGTTGGCGATCGGTGTTGTCCAAGCCTACCTACACGCCAACCAACTATCAGATTACACAACCCGAGACATAGGATGGATTGCAGGAATGTTCACCTTTCTTGCTCTCTTCCTTGGTATTCAGGCTGGTCCTATTATCGACTCCTTTAGTGTACGCCTCCTTGCGCCCATCTCCGTGGCTATAAGCCTTCCTCTGTTCTTCCTCCTGGCCGAATGCACACTGTACTGGCATTTCATGCTCTGCATCGGAGTACTCGGCGGCGTCAGCTCAGCCATCACCGCGACCCTGGGTGTTGCTGTGATAGGAAAGGTCTTCCTTGAATACCGGGGATTGGCAATGGGTGTAGCCTTCTCCGGTTCTAGCCTGGGTGGTGTCATCTTCCCCTTGATGCTCCGAGCCACCCTCCCGAAGTGGGGTTTCGCATGGTCGATGAGGGCCGTGGGGTTTGTGAGCACTGCGTTGCTGGTCCTGGCAACCGGCTGTCTGTGGCACTGCGACAAGTTGACTCTCATGGATAGCAACGAGCCGCTAGTTAATGGCGACATTCCCGACACTGTAGTCGGCGATTTAACGCAGGTCACTTCCCACAGATCACGAGCCGATGCCCCTAAGCCCAAGAAAATGGCCATGGTCAACTTCTCCGCCTTCAAGTCTCCCCCATTTTGTCTTTTGACGGCATCCATGCTGCTTCTGGACTTTGTTATCTTCGGAGTAGCTGGTCTTCTTCCTACAATGGTATCCATGAATGGATTTGGTGACGAGACGGGATACTATCTGGTTGCCATTCTGAACACATGTTCCATCGTCGGTCGCCTCTTGACTGGAATAATCGGCGACCGCTTCGGCCACTTCAACGTTATTATCGTGACAGTCGCCTTGACTCTCGTCTGTACCGCCATCACACTCCTCCCCTTTGGAACGACACATGTCCAAGCTCTCTACGCCTTCTCTGCCCTCTGGGGTTTCGGATCCGGCTCATTCCTCCCTTTGCTTCCAGGTACGTATTCTGTCCTTCGTGGCCCTGTATAGAAATCACCCAATGCTAACGTCTATCTCTATAGTGTGCATGGGGAAGATCTGTGATCCCAAAGAGTATGGCCGTTATTTTGGCACCATGACTTTTGTCAACAGCTTCGGTCTGCTAATTAGCGTACCCATCGGCGGCCAGATGCTCGACACCATGGGCCCCACGGCCCTTTCGGGTTTCTACGTTGCCGTCATATTCCTTGGTGGTGTTGCCATCGTCGCAGCGAGAGCTCTGCTGATCGGAACATGGTTCGGATTCAAAGAGAAAATCTAAGCAGATATATCCATATATGGGGTATCTCCCAAGTGGCAAACCCAGAGAAAAACCCACGGGGAGAGGAGACGATAATTTGGTTATCTTGTAATCATGAGAGAAGCTGGAAAAGCACTAATTACGAAAATTTAATAAGGCATAAGAGCAAGCGTTTGGGATCAACAGAAGATTTTCTTCTTGGCGGGACTTGACATGCATATGATCGTCAATCTGCATAGTTATATGGCATAATACCACTAAGAAAATTCAGAGGGAAGCAATATGTGATGTTCGAAGCTAGTTAGAAGTGTAAGACGATTTCTTAGGGGAAGTAAGGCTTGCAACATCGAGTCGGGGCGCTCATAGTAGAGCGGTGTCATTTTTCAGTATGAGAAGACATCATCAGTTAAGGAATTATGTAAAGTCTGCATTTCTAACACTGCTGTTGGAGTGTAAGCCCTGAAATCGTTAATTGTAACCCACCAGCCCAAGACGGATGGTGGTTAGATGGACACTCAAGTCCACAAAGGGAGCATACCCACCAGCGAGGACCTCGAGATCCCAGAGCAACCCGGCAATAATAACAAACAAGGGGCTCGTCAGATGCTGCTTCCATGCCCACATTCCTTGGCTGTTCCATCATCTCACGCCGCTCTTCACTCGGCCTGTCCATACAAAGTGCGCAAACAGTAGCGCTCTGCATCGTTATGTCCTGCGACTCCATTTCAGGATGGCCAGCCTTGACCGCCAAAGAACAATTAGGTTTATGTTTGCCCAGTGCCAAAGCTTCAGGGCCATGCCATCGGCAAATGTCCAGGAAGAAGCATCTATTGCAATAGGCTTGGCAGCTGGATCTATGTTGAGACCTGAGCGGTTCTTGAACCATCGTCTTGGTCCAGCATGACTACAAGCATATAGACACGTTAGCAATCGGCCACTGTGAAGCGTGTCGTAGGCATAGCTCACCCCACAACATTGGCTATTACAAACGGAACATTGCGATATACTCCTTCTGTCGCAGGCGCGCCGGCGAAGGTGGTTGAGGCGGTCTTTCACCTTGCCAGCTTCAATGCCGAAGAACAAGCCGCGAAGTCGTTTCGACGATCGGCCGACTCGTACAAGATCCGCGTAATGGAGGTTTTGGGCAATTATCTCGACAACTTCCAAGGGCAGTGTAGAGCTGTCTGTTTTATTATTCCTTCGCATCCAAAAACTCCAAGCCATGTTTTTTTGCTTGACTCTGGTCTGCATTTGCACTCGAAGAACCAACTTGTATGTGAATCTTATGAGGAAACGTATCGACGCCATCGCATAATCTAAGGGAATCAGAACTGGAAGCAAATATCGCAAAGGGGTCAAACCCCTATAGTTCCACTCTGACAAAGACAAGTGCCAACCATTGGCGGTAGTATGGAGTGGATGGTCGAACATAGGCGATGAGAGGGAGAAACAATCACCAAACCCGGTACTGGATGAGCCAGCTAAGCCTATGGTGATATTGATGATTCCGCAGGCGAGATATAAAATACTACATGGAAATGAGCATTATCAGGAGATATCTAAAACAAGATCCCACTCACCTCACTGCAATGCCGATGGCCCAGTTTTGGACCAGTTCGTGGCATAGGTCGCTTGGCTTGGAGCTAGCATATTGATCAAGAGTGGTGAGCTCGATGAAATAGTTCCTGCCATCCTCTCCAAGCTTCCACTGTTCAATGTTGGCACACTGCCCATAGCTTCTTGGCAGATACATGGACTCCTTTGATGCTCCGATAATCAGGACTGATGCCAATAACAGATCAACCACACCAATAAACCCTAGTTGCGTTTCCGAGCAAAGAACGGAGGGAACAAAGAGTATGAAATTCCAAATGAAAATCGCCAACCCCTATCGATCAAGTATTAGACCCCGATAGGTGAATGCAAACCTTGGCATATCGACCTAGATGATAAGATAGCTGCGTACCGTTCTGCCTACTATTTGTAGGCCTTCTCGAAATTGGAGTCCATTTGGGATGGAGTTGAAGAGACCATCATCCAGCTTTAGCGCATCGTTTTGATAGCCAAGCCCTCTAGACCCAAGGATTCCTGTTGGAACATGGCAAATGAACCGAATAATACAAGAAGGGACCCCGGCCATACTTTCGAAGCTGTAGATATGACCCAGCCGAAAGGGAGAAATTCACTGTGTAGTGTCTAGAGATTCTAGTGAAGACTCGCACAGCACTTGACGGCTGTAGTATGCGATGAACTACATGAGGGCTGAGCATTATGTATTTAAATTGGGAGCTCTCGTGAGCTAACCAGCAACCGAAACACAAATGTGCCATGGTTCCAGCCTTGCGGGATGGCTTAGTCCAAGATGTTCACTATTTGCATCGCACAAGTGCGTAGCGGCTCGGGCGCAAGGCAGTATGCTGGTTATTTTTGTGTTTAGCGGGTTTATATTAATCAATTTATTAAGCATCTAACATGCGCTGTACGCCTATTGTTTTCAGCTGGAGAGGCGGAGTCACAAACGAGCAACACGATGTGACGCTGCGCCCCGCTTCATAGGGGGCTTCTTTCTTCCCAAACCATTGGCGAGTGTTCAACTGTCCATCTATTCTATGAATGGATCTGCTACCTATCATTGGATACCCTCCTCTTCCGCTCAAAGCGCCGTGGCAAAAGGGCTTGACGTGGTGGAAGACTAATTTTCCTACCTGATGAAACCACTCGATGATCCAAAGGACAACCCTAATTTGATCTTGGATGTATTTGTTTATTTCGAAAAAAAAAAGAAATTCTTTTTTCCCCGCGCCTTATTGTTATGAAACACCGCAACAGCAGAAAAGCCACACAGTAAAAGATGTCTCCCTATACAATTCAAAGTTCAATGTCCTGACTTAGGTACTAGGTAATTAAGCACAGCTATATTTTGACTTTCGGAAGTGATGAGCAAAGTTCCGCCAAGCAAAGCTTTCTTATGCCTGCCCCCAAGCTAGGGGGCTATTGCTCATGGTATAAAAGCAATCCAAGGACGATTTCCATGATCAATTTGAACCAGAAGAGTCACCTCTTTCAACCAAAGCTCGGAGTCATGGGCCAAAAACACAGCAAACCGTCCCGAAACCTGGGCAATACCGGCAGCACTCAAGGTAAGAAAGCCACGTAACAAAATTCTAGCTCACACTAACCTTTGGTTCCTTCTGCAGTTAGGCCAAATCCCCCGCCACCAGATCAGCCGCCTCCAGCATATGATGATTACGCGAAGGCAACATGGTTACCCCGAGAGCATGTTCTGATCATCATCGAGAGCGTAAATCTCATCATGAAAGAGGTGGTGGTGGAGCTTGATGGCGAGCTCAATGGCTCTGCTGATGTACTCGTGGCCGCGGGCCATATTCGCGAGAGTTGTACAGTGGCTGCCAGAACGGTTACCAGAACCAAGCTACCAAACGCGGCCTCCGAATTTCTGTTCGATGATATCAAGAAGTGCCGTGTGAAACTTGTGGAACTGGGTTGCGCTCTTAAAATGGGTGTAGCAGAGGACAAACGAGTGGCAGTTATCCTGATCCTTACCAATGCGGTGACGAAGGCTGCATACGGAGCCAAGTTAGATAGTCAGGACTACCGAACAGCGGTATGGGCTGCTCTGATAGGTAGATTTATGCACGAGCTTGCGGCGGGATTTGCTATTAAGAAGTGGGAGAAACTACATGGGGCTTGGCCCTCTAAAGTTGGTGTCTTGCACCGGGGATTTGTTTAGCATGTATCAATGGAGTAAGGAAACTCATCAAAGTCCGTCCTCTCAGGTGCAGTCACAAATTGATCGTAATGAGCTTGCGCCGACATGCAAATACAGGCAATTATCACACCAATATTAGATGCGTTAAACGCGAAGAGTGAGGGTATGCCTCGGAGGGTATGCCTCGGAGGCGAGACTGCTGGTGCTTCTAAGAGATGAAAGGTGGAATAGCAAAAGGAAACAACCTAACAGCAGGTGATCTGGAGGATCTTCCCAGTTTTCATCGCCGTGAATACCCCATTCAGAACGTCTATTGCACTTACTGACAGTCGACAATCTACCCAGCTAGCTACTATGAATCTAAGTATCCTCCCGGCAGCGTACTTGCCAGGGTAAAAGAGAATCTCGCGCCTCAAACTTCCCTATGGATGATTTACACGTCATCATGAATGATGAACTTCTCAAACTGTGGGAGATCGGGTACGGATCTTGCACATTCCCAGGCATACTCTTTCTGTCTTGTTCTTTATCAAAAGCTCCTTCCCGCCTAAGAGAATTTCTGTGTCTATCGCGTCAACCCTTCCTCCTGCCCTTTCGTATCACCCAAGTAAGGGTAATCAGGTAGGTGCAAAGGCAGGGACTGGCGCCTGCCAACTTGATCCTCGACTGCCCATTTCATGATCTCAGATGAATATGACTTTCTGGTATTTTTCTTGGCCTAGATCTCCCTCCTCGACCACATACACACACACACACACACACACAATCTCTCTCTCTCTCGCCGCCGCAGCAGCAACAGCAACCTCAGCAGCAACAGCACCAGCAACAGCACCAGCAACAGCACCAGCAGCAAAAGCAGCAACAGCAGCACCAGCAGCACCAGCAGCACCAGCAACAGCAGCAACATCATCATCACCAGCAGCAGCAGCAGCAGCCACAGCAGCAGCAGCAGCAGCAACCACAGCAACCTCAGCAACCTCAGCAGCAGCAGCGGCAAGAAGAAGAAGAAGAGGAAGAGGAAGACGATGACGACGACGGTGGAGGTCGTCTCCCTGACCTTGGGGGCGGTCGGCGTCGCGGGGGTCGCCATCAGCTGCGTGGCGCTCTTTCGAGCCCGCCAGCGGCGCCTCCACGGCGCCGGCCAAACGGAGATGGGCAACCTCGCCCAGAAGATCCGCGGCGCCGGGAACAGCCTGGCTTCGGCAATTGAGCCGAAGCCGGCTGTTGAAGTGAGGAGGACTTCGGGGGGTCGGGGCTCGGGGGCCGCCGACGAGGAGGAGGGCCGTGCTGGTTATACGGAGGAGTAGTTTTTTTGTTCTGTTTTTGTCTTTTTTTTTCGTTTTGTTTTTTTTGTTGTTGTTGTCGTTTTTTTTTCTTCCGTTTTTAATGATGAAGTTTTTTGTTCTCCGTCCCTCTGCAAGAAACTCGTTCAACAAATTGTGTAACACATTCGTGACTTCAACTATGGCTCTATACATCCATGCGCCGCCTCAACTCACGATCCAGTAAACTTGAGGGTCATCTTCATCCCATCCACGGGCTTAGCCGAAACTTAAATCAGCTTCGAAAAGATCAACGGTCAGTCAAAAATTACTTCGAAGGAGTGAGCTTAGCGATTAGAACTGAGCTCATATTGTATAATTCCGACTTGACCTTGTATTGCCCCTTTCTATTCAAGACTAGATAGCCTATCTCATCAGGATCTAGCTCGCTGATACCAGACTTAGAGAAGTTGCAGTAGTCAGAGGCATGTGTCTTAATGTCCACTTGTACAACGCATCAATATAGTGGGAAAGGGACAAGAATAGGCATGGTTCAGTTGAACTTGATAGCCTCGCAAGCGACGGACATAACACATGGCGCATCTAGACACTTCAGCGTTGAATACTCAACACAATCAAAACAATATCCCAGTAATAGATATAATATCAAGCCAGATATCATAGAATAGTTTATTATTCTCTAATTATTGCGTTTCATGAAAAACGAGGTCCCTGCCTTACGTGAAAAGAACTCTAGTGTGCCATGTTTTAATTTACCCACTTGCCTCGATAATCGAAATAAAATCGGGACAAATTTTATTGTTTGCCGAGACTCCTAAATGCTGTTGCTGTACCTACCTGCTATTTGTACATATCCATTGGTGTTGGTGCCAAGTCCAAGGCCGTAGGGCTGGAACTGAAGTTCTCTGGGGTACCGCGATAAAATTGCAGATTAAATTAGACGGCCCCTCTGATCGGATAGGGAATGATGGAAATCCATCGTATGGGGAACTGAAGATCCATTTGGCGTGATGGGCCTGGCTCAGGTAGCTTATGAAAGCCAGGGAGTTAACCCTATCTGCATCAAAATTCCAATGGCAGAAAAGGGAAAATCCAGCAAAAATTCACCAGAGAAAATACGAAGAACAGCTCTTCATCCCTGAGCAGTGTCTCGTGCCCAGAGACAGACGCGCGATGCTCATTGGGTAGCTCCACCGTCCAATTACCAATTAGTGAATGACACAGGCTGACAGCCCCTGACACGTCTCGTATCGCGCTGGAATTGATTAGATAAGGAACGAAAATAACTGAACCAGCAAATTAGGGACGAAACATGGTGATCGTCTGCAGCACTGATTGCCACCTCGTGTCAGCAGCTGGAGGCCCTCGTTTTCTATTGTGATCCCAAAGAGCGACGCACATGGTCTGATTCGCCAGTCCCCATCTCTGTATCACCCTCCGCTTCTCGACTGTCTTTGTTCTTGGCCGACCAGCGGCCCCAGCCAGCCAGAATGGACCGCAAGTTTGCTCCCCGGCGCGGCAACACCTTCTGGTCCCGGGCCAAGCATTATCTGCCCATCCTCGAGTACGACAACCGGCGACGGCTCGCCCAGAGACTCTACCGCCGTCGCGGCATCCGCATCCTCGTGCGGAACTGGCGCCTGATCCTCGGTCTGGCCCTCCTGCTCACCGTCGAGACGTGGATGCACGTTCGCAACCTCACCGTCGTCCACCCGACCGACAACCTCGATCCCCCCTTCTACGAAACCTGCCAATCGCCCATCAAGAACACCCATGAGCGAGCCAACGCGACATTGGTCATGATGGCCCGCAACTCGGACGTCAAGGGCGCCGTCGCGAGCATCCTCAACGTCCAGGACCGCTTCAACGACAACTTTGGCTATCCCTGGGTCTTCCTCAACAACGAGGAATGGTCCGAAGACTTCATCGACCAGGTCACCGAGGCCGTACACCTGAGCAACAGCGGAGCCACGGCCAGGTTCGAGCTCATCCCATCCAATATGTGGGGGTACCCGAGCTGGGTCGACAAGTCCAAGTCTCAGCGCAACATGCAGCAGCTTGAGGACCAGGGCATCATGTATGCCGGCAAGGAGAATTACCACCACATGTGCCGTTTCAGCTCTGGGTAAGTCTTGCCCTGCCGTCACCTTCCACCGGAGTGTAACCTGCTAATCAGCGCCATGCCCAACAGCTTCTTCTACGATATCCCCGCCCTCCAAGAGTACAAGTGGTACTGGCGCGTCGAGCCTGACATCTCCTTCACCTGCGACATCACCTACGATCCCTTTTACGAGATGGAGAGGACCGACAAGAAGTACGGCTGGGTCGTGGCGCTCTGGGAGATCGAGACGACTGTCCCAACTCTCTTCCGCAAGATCTCCGAATACAAGAAGCTGGCCCGTCTTCCAACCACCCCCCAGTGGAAGTCGATGCTGATTCCGACCCGCGTGCCCTGGCCCTTCCGCTCGTTGTTCTACTCCAACAAGCCCGGGTACGACGTCAACGGTGACCAGTGGAACTTTTGCCACTTCTGGTCCAACTTCGAGATTGCCGACATGGACTTCTATCGTTCCGACGAGTACCGCAACCTCTTCCACTACCTCGATGACGACGGCGGCTTCTACTACGAAAGATGGGGCGATGCGCCCATCCACAGTCTCGCTGCGGCGCTCCTCCTCCGCCCCGACCAGATCCACCACTTCTCCGATTGGGGCTATATCCACGGCGACTTCCAATGGTGCCCGTACGGCCCTACAATTGACAACATGAAGATGTTCCAGGTGGCCAGAGACCTCGACGGAAAGAAGCTTGCTGATATCCGCACTGGCCCGGACGGCGACCTGGGCTGCAACTGCAAGTGCGACCCAGACATTTCCGAGATTGCTGCCAGGTGCTACAACAGTTGGCGATCATCAGTGGCATAAGTTTCCAAACGATGTAGCATTATAAACACGCGGGTGTGTGGCGTAGTGCGAGGCAATCCACCCGCAGTGTGGTTTTTTTTTTTAGAGCATGCGCATGCAGGGCTTGGTTTGATACATCGACATTGATGCCTCCCCGCGCCGCAGGGGGAAAGCACTCAACATGATACTGATTTATATATACGACATTACTACGGCCGGGTTTGGGTTGGTTTGGTTGGACTAGACATGATGACATTGGAAGCGAGACAGATGCTTGGGGCCTTGCATGTATTCTATTGTGTAAATTTGGGCCCATGGAGAGTCCATTATGAAATCTCACGCTCCCGGCGAGGAGTTTTGTTTCTTTCTTCACCGCTATGATCCCGATGTCTGCCTCCTCGGCGTTGCCATTGACTGCGAATCGTCCCCTATTGCCGCCTCACCTGGCGTATGCGGCACAATAAACCACAACAGGAAGATCACGACTTGGCAGACTGAGACTGGAATCCCTTACTCATACTCCCGCTTTGAGAGGCATCTCTCATGTCCAAACAGGTATGTGACATATTCACTTAGGTGCAAAATGAACAAAGGAGTGGATTATTATCTTGATTGTGCTAATATTACCATCAAGCCAGCCACTGTCACAGCAGTTTAATATCTGCAAAACATCGACAAATCCTCCTAGCGCCTCCATTGCATGAACTTCGCTCCAAAGGGGCCAATGCCGTACGCGAATGCAACAGCACCCGCTTCTGAAGGATTGGCTGAATAACGTTGTAGGGCTGGTTTCTATTATCGGAAATTTTTGTGAAGTGACGCCGGCGATTTCCCTTTGCATATTCAAAACATCGAGTAATATGCTGGTCGGCGATAACCAGTCTCGAAATTGATTCATCTTCTGTCTAGGAATTGCAATCATAAGAAAAGTATAAGAGACTGCGCTGGTTCGCCTTCCAAGCGATTTAGTTCATCATGCTTCACACTCCAGTTTTCCTTCCAGTCTCCAAGCAACCACCAACATTAAATCAACCACACTTCTCAGCTTTGCAATTTCTCTCTATTTTATCACTATCTCGTTAGATACCCAGAACTCGAAATCAAAAATGCGTCCTACCGAGGTTTTCACATACGCCATGCTCGGGCTCGCCGGCTCCGTCGCCGCCCAGGTCGACTCATCCCAAGACGACAACGGCCTTGTCGCTCGCTCCCGTGTCCGGCACGGTTCCGCGCTGACCAATATAATTAAGGGCGGCCGGAGCCCAGGAATCGCCAACATGAGCGGACGAAGGGGGCTTCGTTCTGTCTCTGATGACGACGAGCATCAGCTGGAAGCTCGCTCTCCAATCCGATCAACCAGGCCGAATAGGATGTTTATCAAGGCCCCGTCATCCTCAAGCCGGCGAGGGCGGGGGCGTCGTTCTGTCTCTGACGACGGCGAGCATCAGCTGGATACTCGCTCTCCAATCCGCGGGTTCAAGCCGTTCGTTCCAGTACCGATTTCCAAGCCTATTAAATACATGAAGCGGTCCGAGGACGACGAATTGTTTGAGAGAGGATTCGATGCCGAGGAATTCGAAGAGGAATATTAGATCTTCTACGCAGTCTTTTTTTCTCGTCGCGGTGTTAGATCATTAGCTTTCCAACTCGGCCTGTCAGAGGTTTCGTCCAGTCTTTGTTTTCTTTCGCTGTTCGCTGTATCTATTCACCAGAAAATTTGTGGATTTAGAAATGGAGAGGGATCTTGCTCATAGGTTATCTTTAACAATTTGTGTTTTCCAGTGTTGTATGTCGGGATGACATTTGCATTAGCTATTATTCCGCCTCTTAGGATATTGTACTAGCCTTAGTTGCCTTTGAATCTATATAGATATTGGTTTGCGCAATTTGCCCGCCAAATGTTGACTCTCTAGTAATATTTGATCTTAACACATGCCTATTCAAGAAGCTTCAACCTTAACCTCACCCAAGCCTAAAGAATTGGGGTTGTACGGTGCCCATAGGCACTGATACCAGGTAGATTGTAATCCGTAATATACAAACTGTACATGGTTGATTCATTTATCTATCAATATAAAAGAAGAATTTAATAGCTCATTATATTAGAAAGGGAACCCTCGGGGGAGGCTTATGCTCTCTCTCTGATGAGGAACCCAGCGTCCTTCTACTTCGAAAAGGCAGCGGTGGCTTCTAATATGAAGCCAACGGTCTCGTCTGGCTTGCTGAGCATGGGCGAGTGGCTGGTTTCAATCTCCCGAATCGTCACATTGCCGCCGGAATCAATGGCTTCCTTGATGAACGCCCTCTGAGCCTCAGCAGGAAGAGCCTTGTCAGCAGTTGTGACGAGATACCACACCGGAACATCCAGCCAGCCGGCGTACGAGATATCAGCCCCCTCCGTAAAGGCCCTGGTAGAGTGCTTCTGGAGCCGGCCGACCCAATACTCCGCCTCTTCCTTGGGGAGGTCGTGGTAGAACAGGTCGTCTGCCGGGACACAGACGAGAGCGAAACCTGGATCCGATTCCTCCTCCCAGAATGGCAGCGGCTTGCCACCGACCCTGTCCAGGAAAACGGCCCCCGTGAGCATAAATCCAGTGGCAATCATGAAAAAACCTATGACAGCCCCAGAGCCCGGATCGGGGGAAGAGGCCTTGGTCAGACCCTTGAGGGCACTGCTGCCGGCGGCGCCGCCATAGGAATGTACGACGACCACGACATCGCGGCCTTGAGAAGTTTCTGCGACGATGGCTTCCCTCACGGCTAGAACATCGTCTGTGTAGTTGGCAGAAGCCGAACCCAATGTCGTAGGAAGAGTCACGGCAGTAGCTTTATAGCCGTGGGTAGCAAGGCCCGAGACTACCTTTCCCCAAGTATCGGCCGTGTGCCAGGCGCCAATCACAAGGATGAAGGTAGGTTTAGATGTCATATTGAAATGAGAGGAATGATAATTGCAGGTTTGAAAGAAATAGCTGTGTTGCTGCAAACCTCTCGAGTAGATGAGATGATCGTGTAATTGACAGCCTGCAGTGGGCATTCATCCAGTTCAATTTATACAATCCCTTACAACAGATTAACGGGCCTTGCGGCGCTCTGGTCGAAGGAGCCCGCCCGTTTCCTCCCGAAATCCCATGACGCAAAATGCAGAATTCTCCCTCTCTCACGGTGCGTGTGATGAAGGTTGGAGCTTACAAGTTTCTCACTCAGAAGAAGTGCCATCGTCTATTTGGCCCAAAATGGACTGGTGTAATGATACTCTGGAAAGGCGATAACCGAGGAGAAACCGACAGCTGATGAGAGACTCGGAACTAACAATTGCTGCTAGGAAACCGCGCAGTTGAAGATAGCGGTAGAGTCCCCTGTAACTGCCGGAGAAGCCTTCTCTAACACCGATCTGACTCACTCCGATCCATCAGGTCCCGACGATGCAACCTCAGTACGTTCTAGGACCTGCGCCGGGCTCATCCTATTAATACACCCTCGTTATTCTGGAGCATAAATGCCCCTTATCCGCAGCTGCGGGTTCCAGACGGAATTATGGCGCAAGAAAGGACTCGAAAGTGCCACACTAGAAGCCGGGACGGCTGCACCACCTGCAGGAAACGCCATGTGCGGTGTGACGAGACGCGGCCCTTCTGGTACGTCCAGCCCCAATGGCATCGAGGCATCCCTGCCTGATCGGATCAAATACACGAGGTGGATCGGGCAGATCTGGGTTTCGGTCTCGGCTAACGATGGAGGAATACTTAGTGTCAACTGCACCCATCACGGGAGAGTCTGCGAGTACCCGTCCACGGTACCTCTGAGAGAACGCCGGGCAAAGAAGCTACCCGGCCAGCAGCAGCCGTTTACCCTTGGCTCATATCAGTATCTAGACTCGGAGATGGCACAAGAGGATCGAATAGGGCAGAAATCGCAGTGGCTCTCAGTGTACTCTCTGGAACCAGTCTCGATCTCGATACCGCTCAGGTCCCGGGAGCTTCTGAATTACTGTACGCCCATCCCATCCTCCTAATACCAGGCGACTCGTCATTACTGACAAACGTTCCCTCCTTATAGTCCAGGAAACAAGTGAGCACGACTTGAAGTCGCTTCTCGCAGACCAATGGAACCATACGTAAGTACATGCACATTAAACCACCAGCTGGAATTTCACCTCACACCAGACAGTCTATCCCTCACTATAAACGACCCAGATGCCCTGCGGAACACTTTATTGATAGCTGGCTTGCACTACACGTGGAGGGTGGGTGACATGCGTCGGTATGAACAGACCTACCTGTTCCACAAGGTCAAGACAATGCAGCATGTGAATGGAAGCCTGACAACCCCCAACACTGACTCCCAATTCATGCATCTTGTTTGGGGGATCTCTACGCTGTGTCTAACTGAGGTATGCACCCCAAAGTATCTTTCCCACGCCTTGTTCGTGTCTATTAACCCCCCTGCGTCAAGTGCTCGTTGGGCAATACCTTGATTGCTGAAACGCATCGAGATGGCCTCATATCTCTGATGGACATCAAATATCCACGAACCTACCAAGAAAATACGCCAATGTCACACAATGAGCAGCTTGCATATCGAAACCTCATCTAGTAAGTTTGCGTCGTTCCCTCAACATGCGAAGATGCTCTGCTCACCGCGAACACAGCACCTGCAGCATACTGCACAGCATCAAGAGCCGCATCAATGGCAGCAAAAAGCTCCTCTGCCACATCAAACGCGGCGGAGGGGCAGACCTCCCCAAGCTGATCTCGCTGCTCAAGCAGTGGAACACGCAGGGCATCGGCAGCATAGACATGATCATGAAATCCATGCTGTTCATCCCTTTCTTCCAGGCATCCTCGGTCGAAAGTGCCTTCGGTCCGGTGGATGCCTCCTCCATCATCGCCTCGCTGAGGATGCTGACCGCCTCGGCGTCGGCTCTGCCGTCGCTCAGCCCTGAGCAGCTGGCCAACGACCCGGGCTGGATCTGGATCAACGGCGCAGCTTCAAAGCTGGCATTTGCGCTCGTGACCTCACAGGTCAACGCATATCCACGCCGCCAGAAGGACGACGGGGAGGAAGTATTCTTATCGTCATGGGGCGGGATCGCGACAGCTTCTGAGCTGTACCTCGACTGCATTCTGGGGATCTGGAATGCAGGTGAGCCGATAGAGTGCCGCGTACTAAGGAGGATGATGCTCTTCCTCGCGCAGGACCTACAAGAGACGATCCAAGAGGCGGGAGACCCTACCGCACGGGATCTCTGGCTCTGGAAGACCATGGTCGGTGCCTGCGCCCTGGCCAGGTATGCGCACCGCAGCGACGACGACGGGACGCTCGGGACGCTTGTCGCGACGTTCCAAAGCTTCTTGCTGATCTGGAGCGAGAAGACCTCCATCGTGGAGTGGGCAGACGCTCAATCGAGACTGGCCAAGGTTGCATGGCCGGTCATGCAACACGACACTCAGCATGCAGGGGAAGACGTCTGGCATGAGGCGGTCCAATTGAGCAGGCCAATGCAAGGGGGACCGACGCGGCATGACAATGCGGGAAAAGGGGAGGAAGCAGGGAGCATAATCATGCTTTTTCTTTCGTCATTACTCTGAGAGGTATTGCAGTGCTATGTATTACCTATTTCTTACCCAAACCAACGCTAACAAAGGAAACATGAAGGCTTCAGTCTCTGTTTACAAGCAGCACAAAGCACCAGGCCTCAGCCGTGGGGGAAGGTTCTTCACCAATCCATCTCATTCGTCCGTCCATACCCATAACCCCTCGCTCATTTCCTCACCGGCACCACCGCGTTTGAGGCCGGCACCGGAGGCGCGATCTTCAGCTGCGTGTTGGAGAAGCGCTCCTTGATCTCGAGGTCGTCCTTGTGCTTGATCCGACACCGCCTCTCGCCTTCGCCCCCGGCCTTGCCGCGTGTCGTCGTCGTCGTCGCCCTGCAGCAGTCGAGGCAGCTGAACCACGGCTTGCACCTGCGTATCGAGTGCGCCGCCGACAGCAGCGCGTTGACGAGGTTGTCCTGGCTGTCCTGGTGGCAGAAGCCGCACGAGCGCTTGTTGATGGGGCACGGCGGCACGGCGATATACCCGAGGCGGTCGACGCCGTCGAGCAGCTCGGCGAATGTGTGGCCGGAGAACGAGAGGTCGTAGGGAAGGAGGCCCGCGTCGCGCAGGGCCTGGTTGTACCGGGCGGTGGTGGTGGCCGCGCGGAGGCAGCCCTGCATGAGGCTCCCCCAGTTCCAGCTGGTGATGGGCGACATGAGAGCGATGTGGAAGGCGTTGCAGAGCTGGAGCCGTTTTGACTCGAGGCGTTCTGGGGTTCATTAGCATAGACACATAGATGTAATAACGAGAATCTCTCCTCTCCGAAGATAATGAAACATTTATAGAGGTCTGCACTTACCAAGGAGTCCCTGACTGAGCAGCGGATGCTCTAATAGAATGCCAATCTGCGACTCGGCACCAGTCAACGGCCCCCGATGCTGAAGAAGAAGCATCCACGCCACCTCGGCAAACTCAGCGGCCAGGTCCGCAATGTACGTGAACAGGAACAGGTAGCACAGGTCCTCCAGCTCGGGCGCCTCCGTCTCGAACTCGCGCAGCCAATTCCGCGCCCAGCAGTTGCCGCAGTGCCTCAGGACCGACGTGCACTGGTACTTGTCGCACACCTCTGCCAGCTTGGCCAGCAGATCAAGCCCGGGTAGGTCGGGGACGTCGTCGGTGACGAAGTGCAGCAGCTTGCAGAGCAGGAGCATGGCGTCGCCGTCGTCGTCCGGGAGGGGCAGCTGGAAGGGCGGCGAGGGTTCGTGTCTGGCGGCGAGGCGGGCGCCCTCGGAGAACTCGCCGCAGAACATGGCCTTGAAGACGGGCGAGGCGACGGAGAGGACCTTGGAGGAGACGACGAGGTCCCGCGTGTCCCTGGCGCCCTCGTTGATGGTCGTGTGCACCTCGCCCTGGGACTGGCCGGGGGACGGCGCGGCTGGGACGACGAGGACGAGTGAGTATGGGGGCGGGCAGGGAACCTGGAGGGCGACGTCCCCTCGGGGGTCGATTTGTACTGTTTCCATGGTTCGGTCCCTCTCTCGCTGCGTCGCCGGATTTCCTCTCCTCTGCCAGTGGGATATGGCTTGGGGGAAGCGAAGGGGGAGTGGCACGGCCGGTGGTGATGGCTCTTCTCCCGCTGGAGACAGGTGAGTCGGTCAAGATGCGGGAATGGGTGAACGGTTGAATGAGTGAATGGATTGAACTGAACTGAACCGAACAAAAAATCGATTAATTGCTGAAGTATCGTCCGTCCTGCTGTGGAGCTCCCCGAGTTCTGCGTTGTTCACCAGTCCCACCGCAATTCGAATTCGGGGGACCAAGGGGTTTAGATACTCGGCTGCCAGGATCAAGGATGCTTCCCGTCCAAGCCTCTGGTCATCTCTGGCTTCTTCTCTGGGGACACGCGACGGACGCGACGGGCAGCGGGGGCTTTTCTGCGGCTGAAACCGATGCTGGATGTGGATTTGGCCTGCATGACTTGCATGGCAAATCACAACATAACGAGAGGGTTTGTTTGTTTTTCGTGGATCCTCTGGCTCTTATAGGTCTATCCTACGCCACACGCAATGCAGTTGCCCGGTATTTACTGTGTATGAATATGTGCGTATGTCAGTCTGTCGTCTTATGTTGCATCCAGTCTCGTCCATTCATCGCGCATGGAAGCGTATGTACCTACATCCATTTTGCAGATGGCCCGCAGCATGAATATTACCAGCCATTAAAACTCCTTTGCAGCTCTCGTGCAGGAGGAGGCGTGTCACAAGTCCCACCGCCTGCAAGGAGCCGTCTCTCGCTTGCAAAGGGGGCGTGACGCTTAGCTGAGCCAAAAGAAAAGCAGGAAAAAAAGGGGGCTTTGGGACGAGAGGCGGCTTGCGATGACAACACACACCGCCACGGCCTGCAAACCGGAGGTTCCATCGAATGGGCGGGCAAGTTGACGAACAAGGCGGGCAGATGGTTCAGGTGTCTATGCAAGCGGACATCCTGCAGCTCCCTCTTCAATTGACGGTAAGTTTGCAGCTTGGTGCTTCTCGATGAACCTCGACTTCAAGCTGTTCGAGGCATTTACCGTGTTTCCTGCTGCGTCTCGGCTTTTTCCTCTGCCCCTCTTATGGCCGTTTTGAGGTCGTACATAATTGCAGAGACCAAGTCCGCCGGTCTGTAATTTGCATCCATCTAGGTCAATTTCCGTCGCCAGGCCCGTATGCAGCTCACATCATGCCGCTCACCATGCAGAGCACATCTTTCGTCGCCCAATTTCTCGTCATCGCCTTCATGCTAGCCTTGTCGCTACCTGCTGTTGTCCCTTCTCCCCGCCCAGCCAGGTGATTGACTCACAGGCAGTGCGGTACCGGCTTCAGGACAACGGCTCCCTCCCAATCAAGCCACGAACTGCAGACGGCCACTTCTGGAAGCATCGATTCGCTACCCCATTCGAAAGATCCTGCAGCGACGCCAGCCCTTGCTACTTGCAAGGGAGCCAAGGGATGTGTCCTATTGGCAGTAGTCCCCGCGATGGAGTGGCCAACCGAATCATAGGATGACGATACGCAGCAGGCATCAATGGATGGGATTTGAGGTCGGGATAGTGGCATTGGCCCCCTCTTCCTTGGCTTGCCAGCATGAATCATAGTCGGCTGGCTTCCATTGGTGGCGGCGTGTGTGATCAACAGTAAGATGTAAGCCAGAAACACGAGAATTAGGATCATGTTTGATATTGCCGTCGTTGCCAAATGATAACGCGTCGCGTCGCGCCGGTGTGAGCACGCCTCCCGTCAGCTATGACGCAGGAAGAGCCTTGGGGGCGGTTTCTTGTGACAGGTGATTATACTCTGGCGGGAATCTTGCATGCATGATGGTAAGTCTGACTGTTTCTCAACCTGAGCATGAGGGAGCAGATGGTGGAGTGGTCCAGGAAGCAGGCGGCCTATTTTGGAACTGAGGGGAGGGTGTGGCAGGCGGTTCAGCATCCGTATGGACATGCGAAATCATAGATACGGAGGCTGGATGGATCAAGGGTCATGGCGAGAATGACGACACACAGTTCTGGGAGGAGGAGGAGATGGAGGAGATGATGAGCAGGCAGATCTCAACTGGCTCAGGCATGCTCAGGCCTTCTGGACCCCTAAACGGCGCTCATCTCCAGTTTAAGCACTGGGCTACAGGGCCCCAGCGCATGGACTCACTCGCCATCTCGAACTCCACGTCTTGTTCTACAATAAATCGAATACTCAACTGCTTTATCGTCTAACATCTGCACAACACATCCAAATAGGTAAGAACTAAGAGCCTTGGGCATGAATATCTCTGCGTCTGTTGGTTCAATCGCATCTGGTCAAGTGAACACCCTCTATCTCACTGTTCATGCAGTCTAGCCTCGATTATCTGGGGTGCGGCATGCAGCAACACCCAACTCATGCGATATCTGGTCCATCCGACCTGTCACCCCGTATCGGAGGCGTGGTGTGACACCAGCCTCCCCATTATCCAGCTGAGAAATCAATACGTCACATTAGGCGAAACTCTTGACCACCTCGACCATCCTCTGGGCCATCTTTTCTGTGTCGCCGGGGAACCGAGCGCTAATGTAGTTGTGGGCTTCGTCTTCGACGACAAAACTGATAATTGGAAGATGGGCAACACTCGTTAGAAACAAAAAACACGACGGGATATACACTCATGGTCATAAGTGATGGAAACACTCACGGTGATAGTCCGAGACTGCACTTGTACTGCTTCTCCGGGTCGGCCAGAACCTTCTTCACCTGCATAACAGTTAATCTTCTTCTGGCACATCCAGCAGCTTCTCATTGAACCCGGGGAGCCATCCCGGTCCCGCAAGGAGAGAGAGGGGAGCAATCTGAAAGAGGCATCACCCACAGAGACCTCGACGTCCTCGCTCCCAGCCCCGTACGTCTTGTAGTAGTCCCCCAGGAACACCCTTGTCCCCCAGTATGCCACCTGCTCGAAGCGCGCAGGCAGCGTCGCCGTCGTGCACTCGCGCAGCACGCTGTGGCCCTGGGCGTCCTTGGCGTTGGCCAGCACGAGCACCCCGTGGCAGATGGCGCCGACGGCCTTAGTAGCAGTACTGCCGTCGGGCTGCTGCTTGCGCGTCTTGGGGAAGTAGTCGAGCAGCAGCGAGTGCACGGCCGCCGAGTCCATGATCTGCACCACCGCCTTGTCGTGCCCGCCGGGCAGGAAGACGAGCGAGAAGGGGTCCAGGCTGAAGCCGGGGGCCGTCCACGAGAGAGGCTGCTTGCACTCGTCGGACGCCACCATCTTGGCGTAGTCCTGGAGGACCGATCCCTTGGCGCCCTATATGTGGCATGATGCCGTCCAAGTCAGCCAGGTGATGCCAATACGATGGGAGATATGTCAGATCCGGGGTCCAGAACGCAAAGGAAACAACCAAGCTTGCCAGCGCAAAGATGACCTCGCTCGCCATTCAAGCCGTCCGCCAGTGAGAGTCGCGTCTTACCAATATCTTCTGGCTCAGACCCTCGAGCAGCAGCTTATCGCACGCAGGCGCATTGCCATTCTCGGTGGCAAACTGCACGTCGAAGCCGGCGTCCTTGAATGCGGTATAGGGCACGGTGGCCTCTGTTGGTTCCCCCGGTCCCTCCTCATTAGCTGGCTGCTGTTATAACCTCCCATGGGGAAGCGATGGGCATACCGGTGGGCTCGTGACCGTAGTCGGCCATCATGATAAGGACCTTGGGGGCAGCCATTGTGCAATTGCTTACTCTCCACGAATTGACATGTGTTCTTGTTGGATTGAGAAAGGAATATTTCTCAAGTCTGGATGCAGGAGGAATCCTTCTCGTCGAGATTGGCTAGAGACACATCCCACCATCACATGCTACTTCCGGATCTCGCTGCCGACCTACAGGGATACCCTCCAATCCATCACTTGGTCGCGTCCAAAACACTTCACGACTTCGGCTACCTGTCACCTCGTGGAAAGAGAAATTCTAAGCGGGAATACCCAACTTGATTGTTTCCTCTCTCCGCATTCTCACGGTACCTGATTCCATGCAATTCGTTTGGATTCTTTAACTCGAGGCTCGTATCTGGGCCAATGGGACGTGGTCCATTATCAGAGTACTAGTAATGATCATAGACCAAACAGAGCGACAGCATTTAGTATCTACCCCATCATTTGTTCTCTACGATGAAATTTCAATGATGAAATTTCAATCTACTAGTGCCATAAATGGAGAGCTATTACGCCCCTCCATCGTGCCTGTTACTGCTGTTGTTGTTACTGTACGTGTCTAGGCACGTCAGTAAGCAGTGTTGTTCAAGGTCTACAACCACTCACACGGCTGGCACTCTTGATCTCCTTCTCTCTTCCCTCCTTCTACCTAGTACTCGTGCAATAAAACCCCAAGAACCATGTAGAATTGTTGTAGCTCGTCTCGTAGCTTACGAGTAAATCTTAGGGCCCTTTTGGCTCCGCGATCATTGCCAGAAATCTACACTTTGGGAGGATTGCCCATCGACAAGACCGCCGCCTTTAAACAACCCAAGCCTACAACCCAGAGCGCTGACTCTGTCAGGGCTGATTGATCACACTATCTGCCCCCACATCGATCATTTCGATCAATTGTAGAAATGTATTGGAATCGAGAGAATCGGGAGCTCGTCGGGTGGCAGGGCCAGGGCGGTCGAACGACCGTGAGCTACGCAAAAAAAGGTACGTAGTTCCAGCTAGTCGAGGAGGGTCGATTCGTATGCAAGTCGCAGCTCGTACGTAGTAAAGGTTGTTCGTAGAGAATGAACGGCGTTCGACGAGGGAAAGTTCTGCGCAAGGGAATCGACGCAACAAACGCGAAGCAGCTGCTGGCCAGCGATGTGAATCACTGAACCTTGGGGGTTCAGTAGCGGCTGTTTGGTTGAGCAACCCATCGCATAGATTTCAACCCGAAAACACCGACCTAGTGCTGGCCATGATCGAGTTAAATCTCATCCTGCGTGGAGCAGAAGCTTCCAACATGAACTCTCGGTTGCTCCCCATCAGCTTCAAAGCACCAGCGGCAAGAGGAGGTATTAGCTAATCAGATGGCTGATTAGTCATTCTACTGTGCTCCTTCAAGTGGCTTACCCTAGACCACCACGTCTAGACAGTCGCAGTACTCGACCCTTCATTTATTCCTAATTGTATCAGTTGATGACCAGATAATTGAGGTTTTATTTCCAATTTTTGTATTTTTGGTAAAAATAAAAATAAATAAAAAAGAAGTCATAAGGCCTGGTTATAATTTTCCCTACTCAATTCTCCCTATAAACGAGTACGTTTATCCAGCAATGGCGAAAGCTTCTAAAAATAGACCCGGCCATATCTCGATGCTAAAGTCCAGTGCCGACAAATCACGCCCACGGAAAATAAGAAACACTCGAGGATTAAACCTACCTCAACCGTTTATCGTGCCTGAGACAGAGACGACTCGGGCAGACGGTACCTCTCTCAAGCTCGATGTGACTGTACGGCCGTGCCCCATGTCACTGGTCGGACACAACTCGGCAATCTCTCGCGTCAGATCACGCGAACAGGCCCGAGAGCTCTTTCGGCGGCTGCTCGCGCAGTTTCAGACTTGCGCATCAGTTGTTCTGACTCTACATCGAGAAGAAAATCGGTTTGGCGAGAAATACCGAGTTCCCTCAATTGTAAGCACGCGCAATGTCGGCATATTCTCGTGGTAAGCATAGGACAAAGCCGGTGCAACTTGACCAACATCATAGCCAGCATCATGCATCATGAATTACCTTATAAGCAAACTATCTGGCGTATGGAATGGTTGGGAGAGAATTGCATAGCATCACAGGACATCATTCCAAATCACCTCATACGATATTGATAGAGCTATCATTGTTTCGGCATCATTAGCAAGTGTACCTCTTTGGTCAAGCATTCAACTTCACTATGGCGACACTACCAAATCTCTGGATCCCACAATCAACCGCAACTGTCAATGTATCAATCATCAACAGCAGCGGCACTATCAGAGGCATTCCATTCTCCAGTTTCTACGAGCCTCCAATCGTAGGGCATGAGTGGCTCGCTGCACCATGCACCTCATTCTTCATTGAACATGACAACCGCTCGCTCGTCTTCGACCTTGGCATCAGAAAAGACTGGCAGAACCTCCCAGAGGCATACCTAGACAGCCTCCGGGACAGCAACATCACCGTCAGCGTGCCTACCGATGTCCGCGAGATTCTTGACGAGGGCGGCGTGGACAGCAGTGCCATAGAAGCAGTCATCTGGTCCCATGCCCACGTTGACCATGTAGGCGACCCCTCGACCTTTGACAATAATACAGCGCTCATTGTAGGGCCCGGTGTCCAAGACGCCTTCTTCCCCGGATATCCAACCAACCCATACGCCGCATTCCTCGAGTCTGATGTGGCGGGCCGCGAGATCAAGGAACTCAAATTCAACCCAAGGTGTGGCGGCTTGAAGATTGGTCACTTCGAGGCAATTGACTTCTTCGGCGACGGCTCCTTCTACCTGCTCAACTCACCAGGACATGCTATCGGTCACATCTCTGCACTCGCTCGCGTGACAAGCAACCCAGATAGCTTCATTCTCATGGGAGGCGACACGGTTCACCAAGCCGGCGTCCTGCGACCGCACAAGTGGCACCCCCTCCCGGAAGCCGTCTCGCCAAACCCATTCACGGGTAGGCCTGCTCCCGCATGCCCCGGCGACCTGTTTGAAGGGCTGCTTCGCAACGGCAGGGACAGCCCCTTCTACGTCCCATCCAGCACGAGCCAGATGAACTACAACACGACGGAGATGATTGAGTCAATTCACAAGCTGCAGGAGACAGATGCGCACGACAACATCTTTGTCGTCCCGGCCCACGATGAGTATATCCTCAGGGTCGTGGATCTGTTCCCGGCCAGAGCAAATGACTTTATGGACAAGGGATGGGTGCACCAGACTCGATGGGCTTTTCTCCGAGATTTCGCCAGGGCTGTCAATTACACTGGTGAGCTCTACCCAAAGCAGTCCTGGGATCCCGCGGGGAATCAGACGATATCATAGATGCAGAGGCGAGGATGGTGTTGGCCTCAGTGCAGTGACGCGCATGGATCTTTTGCAATGTTGGTTAATGGGGTATGACTTTAGCAAGCTTACGGTGATGGCGAATGATCTAAATGTAGGTAGACGGCGGAGAAGCTGCGTTATTATCGGTCTTACTCCCACCAAAGATCCAAGAGGCAACACGCGATAATATCTTCCCCTATTCCAAACCAACTGCTCGTACGTGAATGTTGGCCCTTGGTCATTTAGCCTCCGGGTCAGTCCCTGACCTACTATGATGGCCGTGCTCTGGCACTAAATGAGAGGAACGGCAACTGAATGTCTGCTCCGGGAAGGAGTCCATTCCCTCAGTCCGAGACCGCCGATTGCCAGCATCAAGGGGCTATGTAATAGGGCCGTCATGATCCTTGGATATTATGTAAGTGCTGGGGACGAAAGAGGAAGATGTAAGATTGGTTACTGTCGCGACGTCGATCATGACAACTGTTCGTTCTAATGGATCTGGTTACCCTAAAACATGTATTGTTTGTTGTTTTTAGACATCACGCCTTTTAAATGAATGGGGAAAAATTTGGATGCATGGCTATTGTCAAGAAGGTGGATATGTTTTCAGATTGGTCGAATACTTGGTGGACATCAACACATCATACAATAATATTATTCTGTTGATTTGGGAAGAAATTTAAATCTTCCTCCCGTAACAACCCAAAAATTAACTCAACACAAGCCATCAAGCCTCCATGCAACGTCGATCATAGGTTTCATTAATTCGGAAGCGGAAAATCTTCTTGCCACCGCCTAGTCAGATGACATCAATTTGGAGGAGACTGTCGGTCAGCAGCCGTGGATGCGGGGAGGCGAGAGGCAGTGCGTGCGCGAATAGCATCAAGCGGAGGGAATCCCTTCTGTTGGTGGAAGACTGCAAGTGATCATCATGGCAGCAGCCTGTTTCACCTGGCGAAAGGATGGACCAACGTGGCTCACGCAGCGCTCGGCTCCCGCTGCTGCTTGGAGGCGGTGCCAAGGCACAGAGTAATCAAGAGGACCAACTGGTCGATTACGTGTGTCCTGGTGCGGATGCTTATTATTAGCCTGCCCAAGTCCCCAACACAGGCACGCGTGCCGTAAATCCTCATTTGCTCAGGCCGTGCGCGGTCCAGGCCTAATTCCTGAGCGAGGATCTCAGAGTCACGATCCTGGCGATGGGGTTACTGACATTTCTCTGGCATGGAACAAGGGCTTCTGCGCACAGGGATGGCGGGGATTGCTGGGCCTCAAATAGGTGAGACAGCACGGCGTTGGACAGGGGGGCAGTTATTTTCGATCCTTCGACTCCTTGGCACAGTCTGACGACAGGCCTTTGTGAAATAAACCAATTTTAGGGGAAGAACATCGTGCTCCAGAGGTACACGAAGGAATATTGTAGATAGTTGCCGGCGACAAGTGCCGTGCTGCAGTCGACGACATAGAACTCGTCTCTCCTTACTGTCACTCGTAGAAGCTGGCCGCATACACGTCGATCTCAGGGTGGCTCCTCGTCTAGACGGACACCAGGCTCTAGCAATGCACTAAAAATGAAGCTTCTATGGAGAAGTCTGCCGATGGAGTGTTGCACTCCGTCCGTCTCCGTCTGCACGGGGACAGGGGGCAAGGCCCGCCTCGCTGAGATGCTGCGACCCCGAGACAAGCTGGGGAATCTTATGGCCATGTCCTACGCATGGAGACGGTCATAGTAATACCAACCATGTAGGTTCTGTTGGTAATTTTAGAAGCTTTGCGACATTGGCCCTGTCTGACAGAGAGCCTCCCGAGCTGGTGAGAACAGGTATTTAAGAGTCCTCCTCCTCAGTCCAGTTGTTCGACTTTCTTTTCTATCCAACCCATCAAAAACAACAAAAAAACACTTTCAGAGCTGGTCTCTTTCGATTCTTCAAACCTTTTTTATATTTTATTTTTCTGGATCACTGGTTGATTTAGTACCTTAATACTTTTTTATTCTAATAATTTTTCAGTTGTTTTTGTAACCCTTTTTTCAATCACCCCCTTACAAAATCATTCAAAATGGTCAGCTTCACTCAGATCGCACTTGCTGCTCCCTTCCTCCTCGGCGCCGTCACCGCCGCTCCCCTCCCCAGCCAGGACCAGAACCTCGCCGTTCGATCCGAGGGCGCCGTCGAGGCCCGCGACATCTCCATTGAGACCCGCGAGCCCAAGAAGGAGCACAAGTCCAAGTCCGAGGACTCCGAGACCAAGGACGAGGAAGACTCCGAGAAGAAGGTCAGCAAGAAGCACCACGGCAAGAAGCACGGCAAGAAGAACAGCAAGAGCTCCACCAGCTCCGGGGACGACCTGAGCAACAGCTCCAAGGATGTCCTGAAGGGCAAGTTCCAGAAGTTCCTCAAGATCAAGGCCGCCGCCAAGAAGGCCGAGAAGGAAGCCGCCGACGCCGAGAAGGCCGCCAAGTCCGCCAAGGGCAAGGACAAGGCCTCCAAGGAGAAGATCGCCAAGGAGAAGGCCGCCGTCGCTAAGAAGGCCACCGCCAGGGCCAAGAAGGCCACCAACACGGCCAAGACCACCCTGAAGGGCCTGAAGAGCAAGCACGCTTCCAAGAAGGCTCACGGCAAGAAGTCTTCCAAGAAGGCCCACCACAGCAAGAAGCACGGCAAGAAGCACTCCAAGAAGGAGAAGGAAGAGAAGGAGGACAAGGAGAAGCGCGATGAGGAGATGGTCGAAGAGCGCGACGAGGAGGAGATGGATGAGCGCAGCCTCGACGACCTCGAGCTGGCCATGCTCGCCCGTGACCTCGACTACGTCCACGACATCGACCCTCGCGACATCGACGCCGAGTACGAGCTCGAGGTTCGTGACTTCGAGTTCGACGATGAGCTCTACATCTAAGCATCCCCTAGATGTAGGTAGCTATCGGCCGGTCTCCTAGCTTCTTTTTCATTTCTTGGGACAATTATACCCCTTCAGCATTGTTTTATCCTGTAATTTGCATAGCGATGGTAGCATGCCCTTTGGCACATAGAGTCTAGCGATCTTTTGAATTGGAAGATTATTAGTTTAAGAACTTTACATGTCCCATGCCTTCAACGTGATTTGTTGTAGTAATAAATAGTAACCCTTCGACACATCTTTGGCTCATCCTGAAATGGAATTTGATCAGAACAGATCTGCTAGCAAATTCCATCGTCCATATAGTATTCCATGCTATCCAGCAGCATCCACCAGCCAGATCTTGGCCAGACTCTAGTAATCTGGGATTCACTTTCCCCTTGCGCGCCTTGCATTGCCACTAATCCCGCAACAACTGTCGTATGATAGGTCTTCCCTGATCCCATATCCTCCAACTTGATGGGTACATCTGACACAGCGTTAGGTATCGAGTGGCGGGAGATTACGGGGAACGAAACGCCATCCACAACGAGTCTTTTGCGATCCACGCCCTGCCCCATCGGAATGTTCACCAAATCCTGGTCAGAGTAGGCATGGATCGGTTTGCCCTCCTCGCTCCAGAAGCAGAACGCCGTCAGCCATCCTGAGAGTGTCGTCACCCCCCCAGAGCCACTCGCGCCCGCAGAGTGACACGCCCGCATCCAGAAATCCTTGATGTCTTGATCATCCGGCCTGTCAAAGCTTGCAATCATCTTCTCTGCGACTTTCGATAGATAAATGCACCACTCTGCAGGCTCGCTCCCATACCTGGAGAACCTTTGGATCCTTGCCGCCAGCTGCTCCCAATCCTCCTTCTCCCCCTCCAGCGTCACCGAGGGAAAGCCGCACCCAAACATGACCACGTACTCGAAGTAGGATTTCATCGTCGCCATCAGAACCAACGCCGACACCGTCCGGTCATTTGCCATCGTGGTGCTGAACTTGGGCAGCAGCCAATCCGAGAGGTCCTCGTCCACAAGGTATTTCCTCATCGCCTGCACGAACTTATCGGACATGACCTCAAAATTGATATTCTCAAGGGATGCCGGCATCAAATTGATCGCCAGCGTCTTCTTCCCCTCGTGGCTCACAAATATGTCCCGCAGCTCCTCAGCATTGCCATTGACGTAGAAGCTGAACTGGACGAGGATGGCGAGCCACACGTCGTCGGGGCGCAGCACGAGGTGGAGGTCCTGCTCAAAGGCCCGAATGATGCCCTCGACGAAGCCGTTCCCGTAGGGGATGAGGTCCTGGCCGCTCGCGCCATTTCCGAGCGGGTCCAGACTGATGTCCTCGAATGACGTCCGCAACACGGACCGGTCCTCTGGGCCTGGCCGCTTGTTTGTTTGCAGGCCGGGGCTGGGGACGGAAGACTCGAGCGTCCAAGCCCTTGAGGTGACGGCGAGCAGTTCCTGGGAGGAGCTGACGACGCGGTCTGTGTTTGCACCGACCTTTTCGGGCTGTGGCCGGATGGTGACGGGCATTTTCGTTGTTTGGAGAGATTCCACTTGCGCCTTGCGTGTCGTGTCCAGATACTGCCCCTGAGTGATTTAACGGTACATGTCACTTCAAAGATTTATCAAGTTACGGCCATTAGGCTGGTTTTCTCATGGCTGCCTTGCTTATTTCTTAGCGTGAGGGTGGTATTCAGCTCGTTGTTCAAGCGGGGCGCTGCTCAGCTTACTGCTCAGCTCTGGACACCTATAGCCACAAGAGCCTGACGCTGACGGTGTGTTTCACAATTTATCTCGCTGGGTGCCGCTGTACTGGCTGGAAGCGATGAGTCTTTGCCGTAAAGAGATGTTACGTCACAATTTCCTCAACGATTGGAGGCCCTTTCAAGGGTACGCTGGTTCGTTCGCTCGCTCTCAAATAGAAAAGCAGCTGCTTCATGTATGTAATCAGTTCACTGTCACAGCTCAGTCTTCTGTCAGCGATATCTGGACTATAGAGAGACAGCGGCGCCCAACTTGAATGCCTCTTCTGCAACGTCTGCTGCCAGGATGCCTCCGTATGAGGCGCCCGCTTCTATCAGGCTTTGTGGTTGCACCAAGGTCAACCCCATTGCATTATTTCTATGACTGGACCGAAACTTTTACACCTCCCCATTTCAGTAGCCACTTGACCTGGTATCCCAAAGATCTTCCAGGCTCTTTGACGAGCATGAACTTGGCACTGGCAAGTGACACACCAGCTTTAAGGATATGATGTGTTCCAGTTCTCCAGACCAAGTGTAGCTTGACCCCACTGATGAGGGGCAAATCTAATTTGGTCAAAAGTCTCTCTGTGCTGTGCTTAAGAGGTGCAGTACTCTTGGCCTTGCTGGAGTAGGCTCTTGCACTGATAGGCTGATATACTTTGATGAAGATAGTAGTGGCCTTAATGATGAACACAATGACCCGGAAATATGCGAACCAATACAGGAAGGTCTGCCAAAGTCCTCGATCATCTGGAAAGCTGGTCAGACTAAACCAATGGGTTGCCATTTCCAGCTGATTTCTCAGCCTAAATATTTGGTCAGCCTTGAACAAGGAATGTACAAGGTAATCAGCAATCTTTCATCATCCCTAAACCAGGATTAATTCGGCATTCTCGATCGTTTTGTCAGCCTAATTGCCTTTGTTTGGCAAAGTAGCTGTGTTGTTCGCAAAATGCTTGGGAAGGAAGGGAAAAGGCCCCGGTGAAGAGTTCTCTTAAAAATCGTGTTTTCTTGGATGATTTCTTACACAAGTGTGGTATTGCTTCACTCACCGATTAAATGGTAAATGGACAACCTCAAGAAAAAGAGAGGAGAAGTCAAGTACAGAGATCATGACTCAACACGCGAAGCTTGCTGAGTGTGTTTCTAAGGCAGAAGATTCAAAATCTCGCCCATCCCGAAATTAGACGGGCGTTACTTTCTGATGTTCTTGACTTCATGTTCAATCATTTCGACGATCATATATTGAGAAGATATTAAATAGATGTGGGCCTGTACTTGATTGTCATCCCACACAACAAACTTGGTTTAAGGTCTGCTAATCACCGCCCCATGTTCTACAAGCTGTTCAGAGCTGGGAACGTCAACATGCTCTTGATTGGTAGACCAAATCCTATGCCGTCTCTGACTCATATGATTTTCTGCATTTAGAAGTATAGTTCATCTATTTCAAGCTAAACTTGGTAGGATGGCCTTAATATGAATATCGTCGCACGAGTTTGGTGTTGAAGCTATTCTCAAATAATGCTGTCTATCTTGAAAATTCATTACCTCCTCAGTAGTCAAACTACATAACCCGTTAGATATCTCACAATAGTCTTTTCGGATTAACGTCCCCTATTTACGAATAAGGCCAGAAATAGCACTTTCTCGCCAGCTCCAGAGGCTAGTCAAAGTAGCACCTGGCCCAATAACAATGTTACCAAACACCACTGCAAGGGCAGCCTTGACTGCATCTTGAGTGCGGACATACCCATCCCTGCGAAGCTGCCAGATAGAGTACAGACCGTGGGCCGCAAGAGCGCCCATAGAAAGTAGCATGTCATACTTGAAGAACAGCCCAACCTCAGTTGCGCGGTTTGGCAAATTCCAGTTTTTCTCAAATGGGTTAGGCAGACCACAGAAGATCTTGCCAAGCGAAAGGTCAGGATGCGTATAGATGTACGCCATCGTGACAATGTGGCTGGTGGCTTGGACCAATGTAGCATACGAGTAGGCTGACTTAAGACCGGCTACGTCGTCGTCACTGTAGATGGCCAGACGCTCCTCTTTGGCCTCTTGCTTCTTCTCCTCTTTAGTCTTGTGCTTGCCCAAGTTCCTCCACCATCGAAGACCAGCCGAGAACACAGTTGTAAGAATGGGCACCATAGGCGGAGCGAATTGCCAAAGAGCTGTCCAGTCCTGCCATGCAACGACATTGGAGGGAATCATCATGAGTACGGAGGGCACGAGATATCCCAGGGTAAGGGCCGGAACGAGTGAGTTGACAATGTCGGGCTTGACAAATCGGTAATGAACACCAGTGTCACTGAGGGCGGAATGGAGAAGAGCCCAGTAAGGGGCGATGTGGCCAATCCCCCTCAGCTGAATCAGAGTAAGGAAGAGGGCGGGCAAAGAGAGGATATTTGTCCTGTTTGCCTCGCGATTTCCCTCTACTGTCCAGACAAGAATGGATCCGACCAACTGAGAGAGAAAGTGGATTGCTTGGACTCTGGTAGCAAGATTCTCACTTGCGATAACATCTGAGAAGATGGAAGTCATCACTCTGAGAAGATTTCCAGGACCCTTTGAACTAGCCCAAGGGCGGATGATGGGAACCGCATTTGCCCAAAGGGTCCTGTTCGAGACGTCGAGCCGCATTGACTTGCCCGCGAGATATATGGTAGCACCCATTGCTCCACCAAACGCAACCCAAGCAGCCCATGCAGCAATCTGGCCAACCGGCTTTGCAGGGAGTTCATCCTTGAAGGGTACCACATGGGGTCGTTGAGGCTTGGGCAGATAATGAAGCGAGGGAGCGTCAGCCATAAGCCCGCATTGTGCGTCGATCAAAAAGCTCTCCTTGACAAAATTGGGCAACACGCGCAGTGCAATCCAAGTCTTCAGAGGATTTTCCGTGCCATTAACAACCTGATTCTCGTACGATTCGTCCACAACCTTCCTGGCACGACTGATTCTCGAGGACTCGACATAATCCATGATCTTTTTGACGTCGCTGTCTTCTAAGCCATTGAGACCCTGTGGACGCTCCTTTTGTACGTTCAAAATACCATTGACGAGCTCTGCAGCAGACTCGAATGCTAAATTAGCACCCATTCCGGTTCCAGGATTAGGCTAGGTTGTTTGATGTTAGCTGGCTGTTGTACTAAAATAACCAGAAATTGTTTCTTTACCTTGTGAGCCGAGTCTCCCATAGTGATAATTCTTTTAAAAGACCACTTGTCGTATACTGTATGATGGAGGGGTGTCATACCTCCCACGACTCTGTGGTCGTAGAGATCCTGAAAGCGAACCTTGTCGGCGATTCTTGTATTAGAGTACTTCTTGATAAATGCCGCCTCCTCCTCGGCGGAAAAGCGCCTTTGGATATCGTCTCCATATGGAGTTTTGCTGTATTTCTCATCGAGCAAGAAGAAAACTTGGCCATTGTGTCCTGGGAAGACGAAGTAACTGAAGCCCTTTCCTTGGGAAATATACACCTCCTCGAGAGAAAGGTTAGGAACGTCCTTGGCGATACCATAGGTTGCAAAGTAATAACAAGGTACTTTGGAGGACGGATTCTCAGCAAAATATCCGGGCTGAACCTCCTTGGCGATGCGATACATGGTCTCTCTGACCGCACTGTAGATTCCATCTGCTCCCACAACAATGCTTCCCTCAAAGATCTGGCCGTCGTTGGAATGGACTTGGACACCATCCTGCTTCAGCTTAATGTCAGAAACTCGCTTATTCAATTGAATATTTTCCTTCTTCTGGATCTTGTTGTGCAGTAGGCGCACGAGGGATGGGCGGTCCACAAAAAGCACCGGATATCCAAATCTGCAAACGGTTAACTGAGCTCGATATATTACTCCCCATGGTATCCTCTCTCACGTGTCAGCTTCTTACCTTTTCTCATAATGCTCGTAGCCATCGCGGCATACGAGATGTTGCCTTCCGTCATAGCCCTGGACCCTATGAGTATGATAATGAGCTAGGCCCAAGGCTTTAAGGGGCTCGTAGCATCCGATCTGGTCTAGAATGCGGCAGCCATTGGGGCACACAGCTATACCCGCACCGATGGCCGGAGCAATCTCGCCACGAGACTCTAGGAGAACATAATCAATGTCGAACTTTTCCAGCATGATGGCCAGGGAGAGGCCGGCAAAGCCTCCCCCCACGATGACCACCTTGAAGGGCTTTTGGTCTTTGGCAGCACCCATATTTGCGTAAGAAGAAACGTCTAGTGATAGGTAAAGTTGGAGAAGAATCAACGGGGTCTTATGAGATAGTCGGTGTAGTTTTATCTCCGATCATCCCTTGATTATGCTGCGGGCGTTAGAAGGTGGTGTCTCGGAAGAGCGGTGTCTCGAAGAAAGACACTGAGGAATTCAACGCGTGGGCCTCGGCCGGCAGTCACTCTTGAACCTTTATTTGCGGGTACCATCAGCACAGTTCTTTGCTCGTCGACTCCGTAATCCTGGCTGTTATCTCCTTGTCAAAGTCAGCGCTTTCTATTTTATGGCCCCTACGTAGCCTGCCTGAAACAGCGATCCTTGCTGCTCCACCTGCTCAACCCACGTTGCGCAAGGATTCTTCATCACTCATTGTAGAAAATCCGAAAGGATCCATTATCGGAATGGTCGGGGAATACTATTTCAACTTAGTGTACCTACGTTTTCGAAATGGGATCAAGCTAATATTGCTTACGTGCACAGGGAGCCATGCCATATACCTGTTGTATGTGGGAAGATGGGGCGATTTTCAATAAATGGAGTATTTTAGACACCGCAGATGGAATAGTAAGCATATTACTAGTTCACCAACTGGCCCATGTGCCGGTTGCGGTAGAGATGAACCATGAGGTTTTTTCTAATCACACCACTTGAATACTAGAAAGGATATGATCTTTGACGTATGAGGCTTACGATTTTCCTTACCTTCCTTATCTACTGCATAACTCAAACGATATGACGGAGACATTGCTGATTCATCATTAGACTGTCTAACCATTCGAGAGCTTCCCGCCCAAGATCTAAGACGGTTTTAACGCCTGGACATTCCTTACACTGCTATATACCTGTGTCAGCTCGGAATAAGCTCTCAGCTGGTATCGGCTAATATCCTGTGGGAATCAGTACTGAGCGTATTTATCATAAGCTATCACTTATGAACATGTAAAGTCGATATAAGAGCTGAGGCAGTGAACAAGGAGCTGAATCACAACGCTCTGAGTCCATCTTCCACGTTGCAAAGAGAATAGGCAGAACGGCATTGGAGGGTTGCAGTCGGAGATAAAGCCATGCATTACCGGTAAGCAATATATGTGCCGCAATGCTTTGTAGGGGCCTGATTGGTACAAGGATGGATGGAATCTGACATGCGGGGTCTCGAGGTGCGGAGTCATTTTTCAGATCATTCAACAAATAATCAATCATGGGCGTTGAACCGAAATCAGATAGCTCTTCCGAGCTCACAATGGAGTTCACAAAGGAGTCCTCTGCGGCCGCCGTCACTAGCGATGAAGAGAAGTTGCTGAGTGATCCTGAAACTCTGATGTTGCCAACAGCAAGGGTCGCACAAGCCCCTGTGTCCAGCAGCTGGTTCGATCCTAGATCTTTTACAAACCTGCAGTGGGCGTCAAATATATCTCACACAGTCAGTGATACGATAAACTACGTCGCCGGGCAATTTTCAGAGGAGACCTCGGGTTCGGCTGTGGAGGAGAAGAGGCGGTCCGAGGCGATCGATCAGTTTCTTGATCAAGAGTCCCACAGACGAGACCGACAACTGAAAGTGCTCATGTTTGGTGATATCAGGCAAAAGCAAGTCCTCTGGAGACAATCTCGTTTAATTGTGCAGCCATTGTCTAGTCAAGAGCGGTCAGAATTGATCCCCGAAGTTCGGCGAGCTGTTCTTGACATGGCAATGACTGTCCTTAACTATCTGGATGAAGAAATTGTTTCTAAAATGAAAGAGAAGAATTTGGAGGAAGGATGGGCTCGCGAGATTAGAGCTATCAGAGCTCTGCACTGGAACGACGAGACAGAAAGAGTCAACCAAATCCTGGCATTAAACAACGAGGCTTTCCACGCTCAATTGAATCAGCACGGACTTTCGATGAAGGAAGTATATAGCAAAGCCCATTTTTTCGATGAACCTGGATTTCTGGCCTGTCCGTATTATGACAGTCAAGACATCTTCGAACAGGTAGAGAGGGTTTACGCTGCAGACTACGAGCCGACAGACCACGACTTTTTCCACTTTGACCGGCGTTTATCCCTAACACTGATACGAGAAGTTAGAATCGAAAAGATCGGCTACTCAATTCAACTCCAGGATCCGGTTCGAAATATGGGCGAGAGACGGAAATGGATCCATCATTTTGAGAACCCCACTGGTGTATTGTTCATTGCCGATATCAGCCATTACGATGAGGTCCTTTTGGAGGATGACTCGTCGAACGTCTTAGACGAGCAGATGGTGGCTTACGAGTCAGTCCTTTCGTCCAAGTGGTTTTCCAAGGCCCCATTACTGCTTGTCTTGTCCAATGTGGCCTTATTTGAGTCCAAGCTGGAAGTCTCGCCCCTTGTCAAGATCTTCCCGGACTACGAGGGCACAAGTTTGGATGATGCAAAGGCATATATTGCCTCCAGATTCCTGAGTCGAGCCAAGGACCGGACAGACATTCATGTAGTCTATCTCAATGTGTGCGATGAGCAGAATGTGCGCGAGACTCTTGACGCCATGGAGGAAACTGTACTCAAACTAGCACTTATGAGGCTCGGTGTTGTTGAGAAGATATAGCTTTGGTTTTCGATATCATGATGGATCTATGCTTCATTTTCTCTCAATACGGGAAAGAAGAATATAGGGAATTTCTTAATATAACGTGGTGAGATTGGTTGATGAATGCACGACCTCGTATAACTTTTGGGGTGTGTAAGAGAACGTGTCGACGTGGCGTGCAACAGAGAGTGCTCGGTTTCATAAATCGAATTTGCGAATCGGTCTAGGACTTTTAATTTTGAAAGAGAATTTTGTGGCATTATTTATTCGAATCGTACGGTATTTCCAAAACTACACATTCAATTATCATGCTTCAACTACTTTCTATTATTTCCTCCATGTCAATGAAGACAGCCAGTCATTAAGACTCTTAGACCTGAGGATAGGCCGTGTAGTTCCATGGCCTGCTGTTCTGTAGCAACTGGTAGTCCAGTCCCTTTGCTCCTGCATTCATGTAAAAGAACTTGGTAAAAGGCACCATTCCTCGGTATGAGAACTCTACATTCTCAGGGATGAAGGCCACGTCACCTGTAATCAAGGTAGCCTTTTCATAGCCCTTAATGTGCAGTTCAAGCAAGCCATCTTCCATCTGCAAACCAAAGTGGTTGGGCAAGACAGTAACATCGCCGGTGGACTTGGGCGACAGGATGACGGTACCAGTGGTGAAGTTCTTTCCGAGAGTAATGTCGGCGGTGGCTAGCGGCTGAATGATCTTGTAGCCTGACTCTTCGTTCAGGTACTTGGGACCGTAATCCTTTGCGATGAAGTAGGGAAGCGTGGGATCGGTCGGTATCTCGTTTGGTCCATCGTGCCAGTTCAAAGACTTATCACCGGCTGTTCCGTTGACAAAGTCTCTCCGAGGGATCCAGGGTGCATCATCGTAGAAGGCATAGAGATCTAGACTCTGCAGAGTGGCATCCTCCTTGGGCGTAAGTGCGCCGAAGGGGGGCTTGTCGTTCTCGGCCGGGACAAATGACGAGCTGATGCCCGCCGTATCGAAGTCGCCGGAGCTGAAAACCTCGAACAGATGTTCAAATCCAGCGGGGTGGAAAACGTGCGTCAGTGACGAGTCGGGGTCGGTGAGCTGGAAGGTGTGAATCCCGTAGGGTGGAATGCTGCCATAGTCACCTACGGTAGCTACACGGGCTTCATGGCTGGCGTTGGCCTCGTCCTTCATGCCCCAGAGCTGGACGCGGCCACGAGAGCAATAGAAGTGCTCTTGAACCTCATGATGGCGGTGAGGACGCGCAGATGTGTAGCCCCGGACGTTGCCAGTGTGCTGGAGGAGAGCAAACGCACCGCCGGAGGAGTTGTTGGTAATGGAGTACCGAATCACTTGGGTCTCAGCCAGCTTGGTCGCCTTGCCTCGGAACTTTGGTAGGACGTATGGCCTGACGTGATTTGGAGCTTCCATGACGATGATACTTTCATTGTTGACTGCAACACCAAGAGCAGGAGCGGCAACTGCAGCAGCAGCCGCCAGAACGGTAGGGACTCTCATGTTCGGGGATTGACTGTGAGCAAATCAGGATTCGAATCAACGGAGCAAAGAGAACGCGTTCAATTGTTGATTCTGTTGAGCAGGACGAAACCTTCTTCTTATAGAACTTGACTCCAGAACCGAAGGCCACCTTCCCGATTCGCTATGCTGACAGGGTTATTGAGAATGAATAATCAGGAAGAGTGGCAACTTTAGATTTTCGATGTTATAATATGGAGAAGTCCAAGAAGAGCTTTAACCCGAGGTTGGATATGTATGGCGGTTTGAGTAGAAATAGACAATCTGACTTATCCTTAGAGCCCTTTCGTTGGACTAATCCGTCACGTCTTTGGACTTTTGAAAGCTGTCCCATCATCTTTCAATTGGAGGCGGCGTATAGCCAAATGATCAGCATACAAAAGTCGCCCTACGGTTCGAGAAGGGTCCGAAAATCTGAAACTCGGATCATTTTAGTTTCGGAATCCATGGTTGCTGGATGCATGATCGAAATTAGTTTCTGGAGCTGGATCCCACCAGGATCTATCCCACCGGCTGCCAAGATGTCCATGTTACATTCATCCCGCGAATACGCGCTTGATCGCTGGGCTCTACAGGCACTCGGAAACTCTCCCATCATATGTAGAATACGTGCTTACTCTATCAAGGGGGTGGCATCCCTGCGATTCGGATAAAAGATCGATTGACGATGAGAGGAACGGAGTCACCGTTTGTTTTGTGGGGCTTGAAGGCGAATCTGATATTTATAACTTCCTAGTTCAGGCAGTTGTAGGATTCTCAGAGTGTAGGATCCTGGCGGTACGCGTGCGCCGAATGGAACTTTGGTCTTTGGGGTTTAACAGAGTGTTTCTTCGCGAATTCTGAGTTCCGGCTAGCTTTTGAAAGGCTTATTGACAAAAATGAACTACATATCTTTCTATGTTGCCCATGCCTACTATGTCTTCCAAGGAGTGTATTCGCTTCTGAATTTGCACATCTCCGTCTTTATAACGTTTACGCTAAAACATGCCTGATGACTTCTTCGCTGAGCTGGTTTGCCATCGCTTCCAATCAGCATAGGGCCAAGTTGCAAGCAATTGCACCGCCGGCAGATATTATGAGGGCATGGATCGGTGTACAAACGGTGATTATGGTATAAAAAGCTCAAAATGTAAGCTCTTGCAGAGACTAGATCATGCTGAGATTGAGGAGGGAGCAACGGATGCCTAGACCTGCTTGAGTTCTCGACGTCACAATAGGGATGACGTTGTAAGCATAATAGTTGATGATCAAAGAAGAAATCAAGATTTCTTGCTTATCCACTGGTGGTTGCGGGGTACCAGCTTAGAGGACAGAGGCTCGGGACAATATCCATGTGATGGAAGGCAAACTACATCCAAATCGTTTACATTTAGCGACCCCGGCAATCCTCCACGAATCAAAACTGCTGGCTGGGATCTACGTGCTCTTCAGGGGTTAGATAGTGGCGTCTAATGGCATCAGTCAATGCAACGCAACGGAATTCCGCAACTAAATGCTTACATGGTCCGCAACTGCCGGCTTAGACTCTCACATCCTGGCTGAGTCCAACTGATAGCAGACTTCTTTCCCCGCTGGACGGCACCCCAAAGAGTATAAAAGACATCTCTTCCCAATCCAGATCAGTTTTGTCTCCCACTTGCCACTTTCCTCCTTTGGATACCAGGTCGACCTATTACCTCCTCAACCCCTCTTCGAAAGCTCAACTCGACTCCATCTGTCAGCTTACGCCATGGGTCTCCACACCGACCTTCCTCCAGAAATCAATGCCGTAGACATCATCATCGCCGGTGGCGGCACCGCTGGTTGCATCGTGGCATCCAGACTTGCCGATGCCGACCCAAACCTGTCCATCCTAGTCGTCGAGGCTGGCCCCGACGGAGCTGGGAACCCCAGCGTGGATTACCCCGTCTTCTTCTTGGGGAATATCCACCCTACCTCTACCGTGTCGACCTTTTACAAGAGCAAGAAATCCAGCTGCACGGGCGATCGCGAGATTTTCGTGCCCACCGGCAGTGTGCTCGGCGGTGGTTCGGCCATCAATATGATGTACTACAATCGTGCTCAGCGCTCGGACTGGGATTCATGGAACGTGCCCGGTTGGTCTGCCGACGAGTTACTCCCGTATATGAAAAAGGTTCGGGCTCATCTTGGAACAGCTTCTCCGGCTCTTTCCTTCCTTCAAACTGGCAACCTTGAGATCTGACTTGGTGTCCAGCTTGAATCGTACCATGGCCCGGGCTCGATGGACGACCACGGAACTGATGGCCCGATCCAAGTATCAAAGGGCACTTATGCCTCTCCCAGAATACAGGACCAATGCATCTCGGCGATGAATGAGCTCGGGTGGCCGGAAATTGATGACTTCTACAGCGCAGAGACCTGTAATGGGGTTCAGCGCCCTGTTCGATACATCTCTCGTGATGGTAAGCGCCAAGACACGGCATCGCGATACCTGAGACCTCGTCTCGAAGACAACAAGCATCCCAATCTCCATGTCGTTGTTGGCACCAAGGTCGTCAAGGTTCTGATTGAGGGTCAACGAGCCACCGGTATAGTGCTCAAGGGCATCGCGGCAGAGGCAAAGGAGCGCACGATCCGAGCCAACAGACTGGTTGTTGTATCCGCGGGCACGTTTGGTACACCTGCAATCCTGGAGCGGTCCGGAGTTGGCAGCGCCGAGGTCTTGGAGCGTGCTGGCGTCACTCAGGTTGTCGACCTTGCCGGTGTCGGAAGGGAGTATGAAGACCACAGCATGGTAATGTACTCATTCAAGTCTGCTCTGGAGCCCGAGGAGACTATAGACGGGATTCTGAGGGGTAGGATGAATCCCGCTGAGCTGATACAGAGCAACCACGCGATTTTAGGGTGGAATACCGTGGAGGCTTCACTTAAAATCCGGCCAAGCGAGGAAGACATTGCTACATTTTCTCCTGAATTCAAGGAGCATTGGGATATCGAGTATAGAAACAAGAAGGGTAAACCTTTAGTTTTGATGGCTCTGATCTGCACGTAAGTCCGAGGATCATTGACTCTGAAGATGCCAGTAGCATGCTAACTGAAACAGCTATCCTGGGGATCCTACTGGGGTTCCTGAAGGACAGTATTTTGGCATGCCCGTCTTCACTGCGGACACTCTCTCGAAGGGTCACCTCCATATTACCGGTCCGGGCTTGGATGATCCGGTCGATTTTGACATCGGGTGCCTTTCAGATGAAAAGGGGATTGATCTTCAGAAGCACAGGTGGGCGTACAAGAAGCATCGAGAGATTGCCCGCCGTATCGGTGTCTACCGTGGAGAGTACGCACCCGATCACCCTCCATTCCCGTCTGACTCGAAGGCTGCGTGCGTTGAACTCGATGGACCACCTCAAAACGTGAAAGATATCGAATATTCAGCTAAGGATGATGCCATTATCGATGCTTGGGTCCGGGAAAAAGTCAACTCGATATGGCATTCCCTCGGTACATGCAAAATGGCTCCGGTCGAGAATTATGGTGTCGTCGACCCTAATCTGAGTGTCCATGGGATCCAGGGCTTGAAGTTGGTTGATTTGAGCATCGCACCGAAGAATGTGGCTGCCAATACGAACCATACAGCACTTGTGATTGGAGAAAAGGGGGCGGATATTATCATCAAGGAGCTCAATCTTTGAACAAATGCTATACTTTTGAGTGTCTAGACTGCCCTTGTCTCTCTTTTCTTTAGGTCATCAAAACCGTCGCGCAATCTTGAAAAAGCCATCAAAATGTTAAGAAAAAAAAATCATGGCTTGAAGCCGCTACGCCGTACCGTCTCTAATAGTAATTTGTCCACCATTGCGGACTCAACCACTGCTCCGAATCTATCATCTTCGTTAGTTTTTCGAAGTCCATTGGATCCCAATCGATTTCTATAAGATAGAAAAATGGCAACATACCCGTGACATTTGGCCGCGTCTCGTAATTTATCCGCCAGCAGATGTAGTCTTTGTGCGTCGATCTGACCGGAATATGGTTGATTCTGGATGTGCTCCCATATCTGCACCGGCGTCTGCTCCGTCCCGGGACACAGCTCAGGCGAAAGACGAAGGAGTCGGTCAAGGATTGCTACTGGAGCTGCCTGGGGCGTTTTGTCATTATGTGGCATGTTGCATGATTCTAGCATCATTGTTGCCGTAAACGTATGACCGTGGGGATCATCTGGTTGATTTGGATCGCCATGGATATGACCAAGACAGATGCTTTCGAGCCTTGTTGGAAGTAACATTAGCGTTGGGATCGGGCTTGGTTTTCGGCTGGCAACAAGGCCACTCACCTGAGAACGAATTCCATCCTTATCCTAGCTAGATCGGAATTCTGAGGAGAATGGCGGTTGGTGTCGAGTGCAGCTGGTGTTACCATACCGAAGCTCTGTTGATTTGAGAGTAGCTCGTCAAATGTACGAGCTGGAAAGGCTCCCGCCACGTTTGGAGTGTGGTCGCCATTTAGTGGACTATATTGCGTGTGCACCTCACCCCGGGCCGAGCCGAGCGATAGACCAGGAGGGAGTTCAATGCCTTGCTGGGACAGGTAGCTCATGAGGGCATCGGTGGTGCCGCGAAGCCTTTCAACCTCCTGGGTAAGGCCATTTTCGCGGAGTGCGGCCTGTGATAGCTGTTGTTCGAGGCATCTAGTGTACTTTTCTTTCCTACGATGCGTTCTAGACGGATCGTGAGCATGATGATGTCTTGTTTAGGGGCGTGAAAACATACTGCTGAGCACGACGGAGTTGTCCCCGGCGTTTGGCTACAGGGTCCTCGCTTTTTCCTGCCCTCCACGTAAGCATTTTGATTAAGGGATTGGCGGAGCAAGCTATTCATTATACGAACCATCAGGCTTGAAAATTCGGAATATATCGCGACTCATTGCTGATAAATAGCCTGAAACGTGCCAATCAGGGGAGACAGAGAACGTGCAATCCTGGTAGACCCGCGCTAGGCCAATAGGTGTTCGCACAATCCGGAGACTGGGAATTCTTTCGGTAGGTACTCTTCCTGAATCCGCGAGAGTATTTTGCTGGTGGTCGAATGCGTACGTCGGTATTGTGTTTTGGAAGAAATTGTCCTGTCATCACTAGTTCAGCTTGAAGATGATGCAGGGCTAATAAGAGACCAAACCAAATCAAGAAATCTTGATTACCGCTGCTCATAATCAGCCGGAAAAGTGTCGATCCAAGCCCAAACTGGAAATTCTGATTATCGGCTCAATGCCTCCACAGTTACAGACGGTAATGACGGTTGTCAGCCCAGCACAGCCTGTCATCAAATGTTTTCCAGGATAGGAAATGTTGATTAACTTCCATTTGGGTTGAGAACAGAGCATTTCAATATATAAGGTTTGACTATCTCCGGTGTTTGTCCAGTCAGTCTTTGCATCTCAACAGTCACCAAGAAAGACAACCAAGACGACATTCATTCACTTGCCTCCTCTCACTTCTTCTCCAGTTTTCACCATGTACACAACACTTCTCGCTTTTCTTTGCCTTCCTCTGGCCATAGCAAGCCCCTGCCAAGGAGGAGATCGCTACAAGACTTCAATTTACCTTACAACAAACGAACAGCAAAACTCGGTCGTCGCCCTACCTATCGGCCGTAATGGTCTCCTCGGAAATGGTACAAGCATTCCAACTGGCGGACGTGGTGCCAGTGGTCTGCTTGCAAGTAACAACCAGCCTTCTGCTCCCGACTCCCTTTTTAGTCAGGCAGCTCTCACGGTGTCTGGGAAGGTAAGGCTTCTCTCCCTAATTCTAAATCCGAATATCATGCTAATCATGTACTCTTACAGTATCTCTTTGCTGTCAACGCCGGATCCAATTCCCTCTCCATGTTTCTCATTGATCATGATGACTCTACCAAACTCACCCTGGTGCAAGAGCCTCTGTCCCTCTCAGGAGAATTCCCCGTAACCGTTGCAGCCTCCCAGAAGAAAAACTTGGTGTGTGTGGGATTCAGCGGCGCCAAGGCCGGTATCTCGTGCGCCAAATTCTCCGCGCATGGCATCGAAGCGATGGACCAGCTCCGCCCTATCGAGTTGGGGCAGACTACGCCGCCTCACGGTCCTCTGAACACCGTTTCGCAGGTCTTCTTCGCCGCGGATGAGAAAACCTTGTATTCGACTGTTAAGGGTGACCCAATGGTCAACAACACTGGCTACTTTGCCTCATTCCCCATCCAGGATGGCAAAGTCAGCAACGAGGGAGTCAGATCATCTCCTAACGGGACAGCCGTGCTTTTCGGATCTGTGGTCATTCCCGGAACAAGCGATGTGTTCGTGACCGATGCCTCTTTCGGTGCCGCCATTCTTGATGTCACCAAGGACGGCAAGGCTATCTCTGCCCATCGAGGACCAATCGCTGGCCAAATGGCCACTTGCTGGGCTACCGTGAATCAGCGTACTGGCACTGGGTTCGTTACCGACGCAGCTGTGAACAGGCTGGTTGAAGTGTCGCTTGCAGACGCCAGTGTCCAGAGCAGCATCGACCTGAGTGCAAACGGCGACCCGGGACTCCTCGACCTTGTCTCCCATGGAAAATATGTCTATGCCTTGAGCGGCGGTAATGGAACCACGGAGGCGGCTATTGTGGTTGTTGACGCCATCAGCAAGAAGCAAGTGCAGCATCAGAGCGTGGCTTACTTGGGGGCAGGCAAGAGTTCGGCAGGCCTGGCTATCAACTGGTCCTAGATTCTCATTCAGCGATCATCATAGCATTGCTTGAAGTCGCATCGGGTATAGAGAGGTTATGTGGCTCTGATGCCTGGGGCCATAATCAGTGATTTTCTTTTAAACAGATAGATAGATTCTTACCAATACATCTTGTTTATAAGGCAAGAAACCATAATTGCTTTGTTCTAGTTACTCTGGATTGAAAAATAAAATGAATTTCGGGATTTAGTGTCTTGTACAACCTCTCTCGAAGCGAGGGAGTGTCTGGCCGGTGATATGTGACATCAATCAATCGTGGTTGTCAATGCGAAACAGTGTCTCATGACAAATTCAAACCACTGGCTGACCAAGGTGCAAAACCCGGTCAAAGACTGGGAGGTTATTCCTCCTGACAGAATCGAAATTGCCGTGGCTGGATGGCTGACATGCTCATTGGGCACAGGTTGATGCGGGCGCTTCAAAGTCCTGTCCTACTGGCCAAGAGAGTGCCATTGATAAAACGTACGTCACCCCATTCAAGAGCTCATGCATTCTGCACTTTTCATCATCACCGTCGCACCGCAGATGAGGGGTTGAAGCGTGCGCCCCCTCTTCCATCGTTTCTCGCCCTGTCTTGAGTTTTCTTTCCTTGACCAGTCGTCAGTGAACCTTCGTTTGGGCGTAGAAACTCGCGCTCCTCAGTATACCAGCGCTTCTCAGAATACCTGAGCCTCTCAGCATAGCCGGGCTTTGGGCAGCCAGGCAGAAGACGGTGTAACCATGGCTCGCTTCCGAGCGATGGCCAGCTATCCCTTCCGACTCGTCGCCTCCGGTGCCAAATGCGTCAAGAACATCCTCCAAGGCATCTGGGGTCTCTTCCCTTGGTCCCAGCGGAAGCGGATGGAGCGAGAGGACAAGGAGCGGCAGCTCGCGCACAGCCAGTTCTTCGTCGACCACATCCTCAAGCCGGCTGCCGCTGCGCCCATCAGCACAGTCTTGGACGAACCTCCCTCGGAGAATACTAGCCCCCTCTTCAATCGGATCCCACCGGAGATACGTCGCGATATCCTGCTGCATGCCTTTGGCGAGCACACGCTGCACATGGACCTGGGATTCCAAGCCCCGCCCAAGCGCGTGGACGAAGAGCCTACCGATCCTGATACGACCGCCCATGCGGGGATCGAATCCCAGGAGTTCATACCCTTCGGCGACATAAGGGGAGAGTGGAGATGGGGCGGCTGCGTCTGCCATCGCTCCCCGCCGGAAGAGAACCCATTGTCGCTGGGCCGGCTTCGAAGTGATCCCCTCGTACGCGCCAAAGGTTCGTATTACACCGACGGTTGCTTGGTTGGCGAGGCCGCTTGCCCGCATTGGCCAGGACAGTGGCCCGTCAAATGCCAGATCGGCATCATGGGCTGGCTCTTAAGCTGTCGCCAAGCGTGAGTACCACCACCGGCCTCTGATATGGCTGCTTGCTTACTTCTCCTGTTACAGGTATCTGGAGGGAATGGAGGTCCTGTACGGAACAAACACGATCCAGGTCTCGTGCAAACTCCTCCTCCGTGGCTTCCCGGAGCTGGTCTCCTCGACTGTCGTGTCGCACATCACGTCGCTCAAGCTTGTCATCAACCCACAGAAGTTGGCCCTTCGGCAAGTATTCATTGGCCACTTTGAACAAATTCGCTATCGGCAAACACCCCAGAAACCGCTTTTCCCATCGCTACTTTATCTCCATGTATGGCTCACCGGCCCGGAATATGAACTTCTCGGTCTGGCTGATGCCGATGCGCTTATGGCTGCAAGTCATAATGCAACGAACATATACGCACCACCGGAGTTGGATACCATGATTATCAAACTTGCTCCGGCTACAGCAACCGTGACTGTGACTTGCCCGTTCACTGTGTGGTACACGGCAGTTCTAGAAGATCACTACAATAGCCAGGGGGAAGAGTGGACACAAGAGCGAGAATCAGACTATGGAGGCCTGGAGTTCTGGCGTCAGATGCCTGTTGAAGGGCAGCTACCCAAGACGACCGAAGAGTGGCAGGAAGCCAAGAAGAATGGGCGAGGATTCTGGATCCATCGTGGTCTAACAGAAGATGCCCCTCTAATCCGGGAGGAGCAGCACTGAGGGAAATGAGCGGGCGAGAGATGGGTTTGCATGTCTACTTTGTCCTTGAGGTCTACCTTAGCAGCTCACCAGCTAATAAAAGGTGAGAGACAAATTGTACGCTTTCCACAATACCAACCTTTTGTTTAGTGCAGCGATAATTGTGACATGCCAGCGTGTTTAATTGGTTGCGTCACATGATGGTCAACCATATAACAGCCAAAGTTAGAGAACGAATCTCCAGGACCACCATGCCGTATCAACCACGAGGAGAGTATATCGGTAAGACCCTCTCTACTCTGTAGAATCAAATCAAGCACACATCACTGTTGGAAGTTGTGCCCTTGATATTCGGCATCTAAAGGATATGCGAATGGTTCGAGAGGTAGTTGGCTGCGGACAGATACATGTAGACATTATTGTACGCACTCGGCCCCAGGATTGTTCGGTTGCTCGTGGACAACATGAATCAGGGCAGGAGGATGTCGGCTTGGGCACGAGGCATGCTTTTTTTGGGGCCCAGCACTTTGTCAGTTCCATACTTCTCAGGTCTGCGCTCCTCCACTTCCATCCATATGTTCGTAACTAGTGAGACTATCCGAAGGTCAAAGGGCCGTTATGCCATGAACGAATAGGGGGTAGGAGAGGATCGACAAGTCTTCGTATCTTCTATCGTTCACAATCGGCCGCAGGAAACATCAACAAGTGAGAAATCCTAGTAATAAAGGAGCCAGTCAGTACAAGGGTCTTTGTTGGCTGCCTTTGCCCGAAACATCACCTAGTGGGAGTTGTTACCTACCTTTCATTCCGCATTACTCGCAAAGTTCATTGTCATGTCACAGCAAAACCGCACATGCAGGAATGGAAACAGACGACCAAGAATGCAACTGGGAGGAAAAAAGGAGCCGGATTACGTGAACAAGCAACGAAGCCATCGTATCCACAAATAAGCTAAGAAAAGCTGCACGGGTCAGCTGATAGACGGGCGGGCAGAGGAGTGACACACGCGGGAAGCTTTTCATGCTGCGGGATGTTGACCCCCACCCATGGTTACTAAATTTTGCCTATCCCAATTATGCTTCCGGTTTCACTTAGCAGCAAGAAACATTTGAACACGTCGTCAAAGGAGTTGTGAGACCTCCGGGTAACGGCATGTGTCCTGTAGACTGAAGAAGCTGGAATACCGGGGAATAAAGGAGAAAAATTGGGGGTTTGTGCGGGTAATTTTGACATTCACTTCCCTAGTAGGAGACCCGAGTGCTACTAGAATATTGGAAACGGCCAACGTGCCCGACAAATGAAGAACTCACGATGCAAGGCGGTATGGGAAAGGAAGGGGCTGCAGGAGGTGTCCCTTTTGGACAACCCGAGGGCAGGTCTCGGATATTGCTCCACCGAGAAGTGGAGGTGGAAAGATGGACTTGAGCTTGTGCTCGGATGGTGGAGACGAAATCTGCATGCAAGCAGAGGCTAGACGGAGGAGAAGAGACAGGGAGCAAGGGGAAGAAGCACGGAGTACCCAGAGCGGCAACAGGATGGGCACGACTCGGCCAACTCATCTGAGTGCGGTTACAGGTCACCTGGCCCTTCGCCCCTTTCCCGATGCATGCCACAGAGGATGGAAATGACACGTCGCACAAGGGAGGTTACAGTGTCTAGCGTCACGAGGAATGGGTTTTCACACTCTGTCCGTGTTCTGATCATCCAGTGTTCTGCGCACACTGTGGTCGTTGCACAAACCTCACGATGGCTTCAAATTACCGGATTGGTAAAGTGGACAGGACACGTCCCATACAGCAATGCCCCGTCAGCTGACTCGAGTCGGGATCGGACCCTGGAGCTTGCTTTTATTGGTGCTGCCACAGGGATTATGCAATTCAATTGCCCCACGGGAGGGAAAGGGGTGCTTCTATGAGAATGGGAGAGTGCATTCCCACATCTAAAGCCGAGCCCGCAATTCCAGTCGAGAGCCGACTACCCTAGATCAATGCTGCCGTCGCAGTGGGCAATGGAACTGTCTGTTCCAATCACGCAGCTCGTCTGTGCGACGATGAACTGATGTTCTGTGGTAATTTGATGAATTGGGTTTCTTGCAGGCTGCGGCTTAGCTAGGGTAGCATCCAATGGCAACAACAGACTCGCGGTTCACTGCCAGCGGGAATGTGACTCGTGTACAGGTAGTTTATTTCCTCCCTCCATGTGGGAGGAGGATTCGCATGGCAATGTGCCGATTGGGGAGCCTTTGGGAATGCAACACCACCCGGCTCGTCGTATTCCCCTTTCCGGGACGACATCGGGACTTCATCGGTCCATCGAAATACACACTGGCACCAATGGGAGGCTCGCAAATGGGTTGACAGGGGGGCTAGATGGCATTATTTACTAGTCTGGTGCTTGCTGCTGTGTCACGGAGGCTAGAGACATGCCCTTGCATGCATCCTCACCAAAAGGAGAGTGCGCTGGAGCATGGAAATGTTGCTCCGGAAGCGCCAGCGTACGCCTAGTGGGTCAAGACCGGTTGGTTGGGTCAGAATTCAGAAGGTGTGTTTTCGAGGGAGGGAGGGGGAGGAGTCAGAATATTGGACGGAAAGGCTGGTAGCCAGAGTCAGTCAGGGGAATTTGGGGGTTCCTGGAGATTCTCCCGTCACTTCCGCCGGGCAGAGGTTCGGGAGAGGCTGAAGCTGGGTCTGTATGACAGCAGCAACTGTCCACGTGAGACGCCTCGTATGTAATAGCTGTTGTGCTGCCTCGGGTCCCTTGCTGAGGAGGAGGTACGACCAACGGATCTCGATGGCTGTGGCCTCGCAAGCGTCAGGATCAAGTGATCACGAGGCCAGTTCGCTGTGGAGCGTTGCCCTGGATTAAGTTGGACTTGGGCTCTGGCCCCAGATCTCCACTTGTTCGGATTCTCCAGATCGATGTAGGGTCCTTCTCCATCAAAAGTCAATGCCAAATTTACCTACAGCCTTGGCCACCTCTGGCAGTTCGGCTAGACAGCAGTAGTGACCCCCAACCTTTCCTTTCCGTGGCCCCCGTCCCCCGCGGTCGAGACAAGTCGAAGGATAACCCCTTTGGTGATTCCGTGATTACTTGACCCCTTGCTCCACCATCTGCACGCACTCCTGCCGTCCACGTGAACGACAAATTCTCTGTCCATTCCCTCTTCCCCACCAATTTGCTGGGAGATTCTGTGCTTGTGCTCCCCTGCTACCTGGGCGCCGGAGAAACCGGGGCAGCATGGCCCGAATGTAGGCAAAAGGGGAAACAAAATGGAACATGTCACATGGAGGGTGCTGCCTAAGCAGATGTTGAGCAGAGGTAAGCAGGCAAATAGGTAGACGACGAGCACCGTCGATGATCGATGATTGTACGATGGATGACAGGAGAATGACGCTGGAACAACGCAATTGAGCAAGCCATTGTTAGCCACTGCCCTGGAAAGCTTGATTGGCGCGGTTCCTGGTCAATTGGTTGATTCATAGACTTCGTGATCGCTTGATCTAATGACCGATCTCACATCAGACCCCGCACGACATTTACCCGTGGAGGAAGTCATCCAGGCGCTCAATCAAGATGCTGCTCGTGCCACCCAGCAGGGAAGCAGACCAGGGCCAGGATGCACCAGCACAGCCAGCTCTCTTCCAGTCGAAGAGGGTGTGGGCGGACTGCTTCTGGCTGGTCTGTCAATCTGTGATGTGAGCTTCATTTGTGGGGATTACCGCTTTAGGCAATCCGAGGCAGTGTGCCGGGACTCGTCTAAGAGCCACCCTTTGGGGTGTCTCGTGGCATCGCATCGCAACTCTGCTCTAGATGTTGCCGCTCACACCGAACCGAGACTGAGACGAGGCGAGGCGAGAGCAAGCTTCGTGGCCCTAGGCCCAGAATTTCACAATGATAAAAGGCCAGCTTGCGAACCTGCTGTCTGATCGTTTGTCTATCACTCCCATCATCAAAAGCGTCTATTCACCTCGAAGACACACTTATAAAGACACTTCTATCATATATCAACCCACCTGAACTCTAAAAATACTATCACCATCACACCCACTTCATCAATCCAGCACACCACAACCATCCGCGATGGAGCAAGTCGAGATCCAGACCTGGCCGGCCACCCTCTCCCTCGTAGGAGAGCCCGCGCCGACCATGAAGGCCCTCCGCTTCCACGGCCAGAAGGACATCCGTCTCGACGACGTCCCCGTCCCCACCGTCTCGGCCGGTAAGGTCAAGATTGCCCCCAAGTTCTGCGGCATCTGCGGAACCGACCTCCATGAGTACCTTGGCGGTGCCAACCTGATCCCCAAGCCCGGCAAGCCTCACCCCATCACCAACGAGACCTACCCCATCACCCTCGGCCACGAGTTCTCCGGCGTCGTTGAGGAGGTCGGCGAGGGCGTCACCCACGTCAAGAAGGGCGACCGCGTCTGCGTCCAGCCCATCATCTACGACGGCGACTGCCGCTCCTGCACCCGCGGCCTCGTCAACTGCTGCGACCGCAACGGTTTCATCGGCCTCAGCGGCTGGGGCGGCGGCCTGGCCGAGTCCACCGTCGTCCCCCACACCGCCGTCAAGAAGCTCCCCGACAACGTCTCCTTCGAGGTCGGCGCCCTCGTCGAGCCCCTCGCCGTCGGCTGGCACGCCGTCGACATCTCCCCCTTCCGCGAGGGCGACTCCGCCCTCGTTCTCGGCGGTGGCCCCATTGGCCTCGCCGTCGTCCAGGTCCTCGCCGGCCGCGGCTGCAGCAACATCATCGTCAGCGAGGTCAGCAAGAAGCGCCGTGAGTTCGCCCTCGAGTTCGGCGCCCACAATGTCATCGACCCGACGGCCGAGGACGTCGTCGAGCGCGTCAAGGCTCTCACCGGCGGCCGCGGTGCTGATGTTGGCTTCGACGCCGCGGGAGTCCAGATCGCTGTCGATTCTGCCTTCGAGGCCCTCAAGGCCCGCGGCACCCTCGTCAACATCGCCGTCTGGGACAAGAAGGCCGGCGTCGACATGAACGAGCTGGTTTACCGTGAGCGCCACTACATGGGCGCCGCCACCTTCAGCCTGGGCGACTTCGAGGCTGTCATCCAGGCCATCTCCGAGGGCAAGATCAAGCCCGCCGGTATGATCACGAAGAAGATCCAGCTCGACAAGGTTGAAGCTGATGGATTCAGCGCCCTGATTCACGACAAGGAGAACCAGGTCAAGATTCTGGTCGATGTTGGCGCTGGCCTTGCTTGAATCTGAGATTCACAAAACAAAAGGTGATCATGATACTTAATGACTTGTATATATTCTGTTTTCCTTTGTCGCATCTAGCACAGCGTTGCTTTAGGATACTCGAAAAATCTTTACCTAGATAATTTAATATCGCATTCACAACAATTCAAGTCTTCCATCCATTGGTGTATATGAATTTTAGATAATTTATTCATCATTGATAACTAAAGCCATGAAAATACGAAAGATGCATGCCCCTAATCAGAACGTAGAATCATGTTGCGATCTGACCATCGCAACATTGTTCAATCTTCTAAGTAAGCGCTTCAATTTCAACATTGTCTTGGTACTCTGAACGAATTGTGCTGGACCGAGCCTGGGCAATTGCATTCTTCCTATGCCGAGCCTGGTAGATCCAAAATATACCGAGAACCATGGCTTGTGGTATCAACGTTGCAGGCGGAGGAATCGGCGGGTAGAAGATGGCAGAGAGCAGTCGAGCTACGCCCCAACCCATCATCGAGGAGAACAGGGTCACAGTTGTGTCAGTCCACGACTCGGATTCATTTACGATTGAAGCCAGGAAAACTATGGGGGAAGCCATGATATTAGCGTTGGAAAAATAGACTGCCGCAAGTCAAAGTAGATACTCACGGGGGAAAACGAAGACATTCGTTCGGGCGAGAACATGCGCTGTGCTTCCAAACACTCCTCTGACGCGGAACAGTCGGAAGAAGAAGCCTACTGAGGGTGACAGATCGCAGAAGATCATGACATAACCTTTAGAGTGGATAAATTAGTTCTATGTGGAATGGAGATTTTTCTTTTCGATGAACTTACGATGAAGACGCGGCAGCATTGCTACAAACAGACTGATGACCAACATAGCCACCGTCACTCTGGTCTCTCCAACAGCTTTACCCAATCCCCTGGACCTATCTCTCCAAACATGGAGACCGCTCAAGGCAGAGACAAAAAAGACGAGTAGTGACCGGATCCATTGATACCGTGACATGCGAAGCTGCAGAAACACCTACCAGATTCTAGGTCAGCTTGTCGTTCCTGATACGCACTAGAGATATGAAAACACACCTTTCTGAGCGAGACACTGGAGGCTTCATCCAGAATCCCATTCACTGAATATTTAGCCACTGCAGACCGACGGGATTGCACCACTCTCTCCGCTGTATCCAACCTCGGGGAGTCCTCAGGCAGACCAATATAGTTCGCTCCCACTGTTCCTATAAACAGCACAGCACCTGACAGGAACAGCTGACCAGAACGATAGAAGACTGGGCTGTAAGCGTTCAAGAGACTGAAGATCTGGCTGCCAAGCACCGACCACACAACCATGCGGACTGGCTGTTGTCGAGCAGGAAACCAGGACCAGGTGTACATCACCAGCAGTGGGAGCATCAAACCGGCCGATATTCCTAGCAGGCCTTCCAAGAGATGTTTATACCTGATAACCTCCTTATGGTACGTCATGTCAGATAGCGTATACATGCTGAAAAGGATCTCTGGTATGGTCATCAGCACGTTGTGGGAACGCCGAAGGGGGCAAGCGCTGGAGGGAAATACATACCGTACCAATACGCGGCGGGTAGTATAACTCTTGTGAAAACCCGCCTGCGCACGAACAGATACGCGAGGGGCTGAACAAGAAGAAAACCGGTGAAGTATGCCTCTTCTTTGCCTGCAAGCGAGTGATAGAAGGTTAACCCAAACACCCGCGCCCCCAACTTCCAAGTGTCAGTCAAATCCATAGATGTCAACAGTTTCGACAGGTTCAACATACAAAAGTAGCCAAAAGGAATCCCGAAGGAATGAATCTTTTGTATTTCCGACCAGCTAGAAAAGCTGTCTCATCAACTGAGTTTGCTCTCAAGAAGAGTGGTTGCACCCCTCCATCTGCTAGATTCTCTTGAGGTGGCTCAACATCTGATTCTGCGTAATCCGGGATCGTGTTCAGAGATAGCTTGGCGGATTGCACATAGTGCATCTTCTTGGCCACCTTGCTGTCCACCCTGAGGATCTGTTCGCGATGATAAATACCTGTGTGATGATCGTAGGAGCAAAGCACAGCACGTCGTGCATCACCCTCCTTGCCACACAGAAACACTGCAACTGGAGGTTTCCTGCAGCGGAAGTAGGTGATGGTGCATCCATAGGTGTCCACGAGAGTAAAGTCTGACTCCGGAGCCGGGCTCGAACTTGCACTGCTGCCGCGGATAGAGTAATGAGTGAGCTTGCCGAAATCGTAGCCCCAGATGTATCGCTCAACAGTGGCCCTGTCAGCGAGTCCTTCAATTCCTATGAGGCGAGCCTTGACCGGGGCAGGGCGTGCTTTGGCCCCGAGCAAGAATGCAAGAGGAGTAGTCTGGAAGAACAGCCCCGAGATGAGGGCACCAGTCGCGGTTGGGTCATTCGCAATTTGCTGGAAAGCTGCAAGTCCGAACACGACCAGCAACTCGCCAAGAAGTCCCGAAGTCAAGTAGAAGGCCAGGCCATGGAAACCAAAGTCGATCCATTGTTCGTTTGTTGTTGACTTCTTGGCTTTGAGAAAATACAGTGGTGCCACGAACGCGACACCAGCTGTATATCGAGCGCCAACACTGATCAGATTAAATAGCACACGTATCAGCTCAAGCTCTGGGTTGGAGAACTGGAGATAAATATTTGCAAAGTATGCTCGAAGCAATGGCATCGCCACTGCAATGCTGAGAGAGATGCCGATGAGGCGACGAGTGAATTGGGAGCCGAACTCAAGGCCTGGTGCAGCAGGGATCTGGTCCCAGCATATAGAAGCCGCGGGAACATAATCGAGAACGATGGCATCCGACTCTGTAATGTCACTAATGCGGAAAGTAGGTTGGATATTGTTGAGATCTGTGTTCCAGTCCTCTTGTTCCTTGCCGTAGGGCGCATCGCAGATGATGCGTTCAAGAATACTACTCCTAGGCTCAATCGCCGTCGCGAAGCGCGCAAAGACTTGGAACGGCGAGTCGCTCGGGTACACGTGAGGCTTTTGGTGTTCGGGAAAGAGGCTCATGATGGCATAAGTCACGTCCCACGAGTGAAAGGGGGTCAGATTCTGCCTAGAGAAGTAATTGAGAGCCAACTGAATGAGCCGCAGCGGAGGCAAGCTGACCGATCCTTCGAAGTGATCGACCAAATCTTTGACAACAGATCTCGAATTCTCCCAGCCTAGATCTGCTACGTCGCGTTTGGTGAGGACCTTTGGTTCCTCGGGATCACTGAGTATGTAGAGGTTGATGTTCTCCTCGCTTGGGGAAAGAAGCAGCTGCGGTAGGGACCAGTGCGAAGCCGCCCACTGCTGAAGCCACTGTGATGCCTTCTCTGAAGCATGTTCCGGAGGTTCCGAGTTGGAGATGAGAGACGAGATCCTCTCACTGATCGAAGGCCCTACCGCGACGACAATGGAGTGGGCTGCCTGTATAATTTGGCAGCTTTGCTGCTCATTTCTGGCAGAGCTGCTGACAAGGTCCTCTTCATCCCTGATACATTCGAAATCAAGCCAAAAGGCTTGCTTCCCGGCTGCTTGAGCGGCGTCAATCCCCCATCGGATCAGAGTCTCTCGGTCTCTTCTCGCTATCTGCCGACTGGCTTCCCGGGATTGTTCATTGGGGTAATCTTGAGATTCAATCTCAGCGTCTGGGATGACATTGAACTGAGTCTTGGCGTACGCAACGAAGACAAATTCGGTGTCTGCGTCTGTTGCGACGGGGACGGTCTCGTAGGTTCTCTGTTCAGCATCTTTGATGATGCAGAGATGGGTAGGCCGCGCAAGAGTTTCGACTTGCCCAGATCCTTGCCTTACGGCAGTCTCCGCCCCAGTGTCTATGTCATGAAAACGGCGCAACGGAGGAGAACCTGAGGATGGGATGTGCACTTCATCATAGCGATGGTCTGGTTCCGTGACTGGGCTTTGCGGGAGCCAGGATATTCGAAACGCTCCCAGACCATGCGTCACTCCCGAAAGCTACATACGTCATGTCAGGAATTGATGAATCGGATTGAATTAGTTCATGAATTGGGGCTTCTCGACGTACAAGTGCGATGGAGAGAGGGGATGAGATGACGAGCCTCAGCGCAGTCCATCCGATTGACGATGGAGTAAGATCGAGCTCGGAATCACCCTCTCTTCCCAGAACCGGCGAAAGAATCCAATACGACAGAAGCTGGAATGAGGGCACCTCGTTTACCGGCCGATTTAACCGTGTCCATTGTGCTGTGCCTTGTAGCTGGCCCTCTTGATCAAAACTCTGGGTGACGAGTGGCACGAGCTGGCCGTCGGATGGCCGGAGATAGCGCAAATGGGCGTCTTTTTCGCTGACTGCCACGAGATCCCGTTCGCTCAACGCTTCCTGGGCGTGAGTAGACATTGTTGAACGTTTAACGCACCATTAACGGCGGGATAAGGGGAACTTCAACGGTCTTGGGGCAGACAAGCGTCGATGTCAAGAGGGAGTGGTATGACTGAAGAATGATGATTAATCTATGCCTAGTCTAATCAAGCGCAGTGGCTTTGCCTGTGACGCGTGTGTCTGTGCCGCTACTGCAGCTAAATCCGGTAGTAGGTGAGAATCCTAGATGGACTTCCGTACAGCAAAGCCGATCCCTGCCTGAGTCGGAAAACATTAATTGCATTAAATCAACGAGTCTGAGCTTTAGAAGCAATGAAGGTCAATGAGGTTCTGTCAATTTAGGCATCTATCTAAGTGCTCTCTCCGGAAAACTGAGGGCATCCCTCCGATTGATGGCCCCCCTGCTGTGAATGTCATCCCTCCACGTCAGTCACTGGGACAAGCCGTTATGCTTAGAGCCCACGGGGCACATCCATGATTCCTCCATGAACCCTGTTTAAATGCTCGTAACAGTCTCTGTCACTTTTGAAACTCTCCAGGCACTTCCAGCAAATATGCGCTCCGCAACCCTGGCACGTCATGTGGTCACATCCATCTATCTTCTCCATTGACGTCTTGCACTTCGGGCAGTCCTTGATACCCAGGTTCTTCTTCAAAAGCTCAACTCTCGGGTCAGGTATTTGTGATTTGTGCTCGGCACAGCTTTGGTTCTCATGCGATACATGGCAGGATGTGCAAAGGCTGATCAGGCATTTTCCACACGTGTGAGCCGGGGGCACCTTGACTCCCTCCTTGGCCACTCTGTACACCATGCCACAGTCAGGAGTAGGGCAGTATCGGAATTCAGCGGCGTTCTTAGCGATATAAGATGAGAACGCGGCACCCAGAATGTCTTCCAGGGTTGTGGAGGAGAGGTGTTTTCGCAGTTCACCTAGAGGAAGGACTCGTCTACAGGTGTCCTCGTCGCCCACGCACCGAATTAGCATATCGGAGTCGGTGGCAGACTTCGATGAACAAAGAGCTTCAAAGCACCCAGAGCAGTATACATGGCCACACTGAGTTCGAACGGGGCATTCCGCCTCAGTCCAGCATGCTGAACAGTCTTTATCGGCCGGTGTTGTATTGGTCAACTGCTTCTTCGCGCCATGAAGCAATGTCAATGCCTTTTCGTAATCTTCCTGGTTGCCATGAATGATGATCCGTTTTGGGTTCGAGACCACATCAAGTGTTACTGGCTTCGGGTCCAGGGCCGAAGACAGTTCATTTTGCCCTCCTTGACAAGTCCATCGGAAACCGTCCGAGTCGAGAGGGATCTCGAAGCGAGCTTCATTATCGGCATGCGTTAATTCCGCCAAACGCTTGGCAGCTTCCGTGCAGCTCTTGGGAGCGCCATAGACTCGAAGCTGCCGTCTGAGAGTGTCGCGGGAAATGATAACATTGAAAGCTTGCTCGACAGGCTTTAGTATGCTGGAAATATTCTTCATCTTGCTCCAGGCCTCTCTCCACACAGCTTGCCCGTTGTGTTCGACGACACAACCTGCTAGAATCACGTCGAGTTCTTTCTTGGCGGATGCTACTTGCTTAGCATCTTGTCCCTCGAGCTTGAGGCATGTAAAAGCTACGGACGGAGGATAAACTCTGAGAAAGACCTTCGAATCCATCCAAGCCTGTCTTTGCTCCTTAATGCGCTGTTCTACGGCCTGGTAGACCCGGTTGAGTACCTTGAACTTGGCTGAAATTACCAGCTGTACAGTGAGTCTCCCTCTGGAATAAAAAGGGAGCGCTGAGTCATGTAGTTTCGACACAGCTGTTCGTGCATCAGCTTCATGTGCGAACTTGGCCTGTATCTTGAGTCTCTTCAAATTAGATTTTGACATAACTGGATCTCCCTCAAGTTCACCAATGCCAGTGAGCAGCGACTGAATTTGCGCAATGGCCGTATCATCTTCCTCGTCGTAAGCAGGCTCCGAGATCTCAATATCTCGGGGGAGAAGATTCCTCCCAATAAGGCAAAGTATCTTCTCCTTCGTAATGCGAGGTGGGAGGTTAGTCAAGATGACCGTATATGCCCGAAGAGAGCGCGCGTTTGATCCACTGGGCTCGGACGCTGTGACTTCCCGGTCACCGATTTTATATCTTCCTGATCGAAACCCCCGTGAAACCCTGTCCGCAATTGACTCGTTTCCAAAATCAAGCCAAGCAGTGCAGACTGGACGATACCAAGAGCAATGAACCCTCCGGCAGTCGATAGTGTGGGTGTTTGAACTTCGCGCAATGCGTTGGGGAATGCCCACGACTTCAAAATCCTTGCCTCCTGGGATCGCAGCAAACTTGGTCCGCATCTCCTCTACGGAGGTTGGCTCTACTGTGTTGATTTCGGCTGATGAGTATACGGAGGCGTCGTTGCCGGTCATGAGAGTAACGCGGGTCTTGTTTGGCTCAGAATTAACACCCACATCGGCCAGTAAGGATGTCACAGATTCCAAGGTTGCGTCTTCAGGTAGATTGTTCAAGCGAAAGGAGTAAAATTCTGTTCGGAGGGAGACCGCCGAGACTGTGGCTCCGTCTCCAAATTGCACAATGGCACCGCCTAGCTCTCTCGCTCCGCTGTCACCATCTTCTGGCTCCTGTAAACAGAATCATAGATTAGTACGATTCTTCTGTATTTCATAAAATTTTATTTTATAACATGGTGTGAACGGCCAAGGACGTGATACGCACCTCGAAATCCTCGTTTGCGGGTTGGGAATAGTCTGGCGTGACTGCGTGGGCAAAAGAGCATGCCAGGCCTCTCTTGCAATGACCCCATGCAAAGAATTTGCAAGGTATTCGTTGCCTAGAGTCTGAAGCTGGCTCATGATTTATCTTGAGCGCCGCAAATTCTTCGTCCGGTACCTTTCTAATTGGCTCCGGGTGGGCATACCGGCACGCATCGCCATACTTGCACGCACCAAGGGCAAAGTAGCGACAAGGCATTCGCTGAAGCGGGGTAAATTCACGAGCCTGGGAGAAGACAGCGCCTGTTGACTGCATTTCTGGAGGGCACGAAGCCGACAAGAGCTGCCAGCGAGCTGAAACCGATGTTGTGAAGCAAGGCTACCTCGTGTGTCGGGTTGAATTTTTGGAGAGTGTGATGATGGAAGGATGAAGTTCTTGATTGCCGTGAATGATATTTATTGTCTCAGAAAAGCAAATAAGGAAGCCACAGATAAATGTGTTTGTGTGTGTGTGGCTGCCTGAATGTGCAGCTTTTCGTCAGTGGCTGCTGAGTGCATAGGGTTGCATGTCCACCTGAATTTTTGACCAATCTCCGCGGTTGAATATTTGCTCACACGATAGATATGATCCTTAGACCTTGAGAGGTATGTCATTTAGGAGTGAAAGCGTCTCGCATTTTCACTATTTTCCCATATTAGTGATCCCACTTTACAGTAATTTCCAAGATCTGAAGCTTAATTCTGCGCAGACAGAAGAATTAGTCATGGGAAAAGCGAAATCTATTTTCAATAGAGCGTGGGATAAGATGTAGTATAAAATGAGATATTTTCAGTTCTTTCTGAAAGACCGGTTTGTTCTGCCTCTGGGCTTGGACGACAAACAAGTTTTTGCCATTCCTCAGACGCTCACATTCTGGATTTGATCGATTCGTGCCAGTGTTTCCAGCTTTCTTAGATAGTGCTGATATTCGTACATAATTACCTATTGATCAGTCGTCTGGGCTAAGATTCTGGCTGGATTATAACCTTACCACATCCATATCGTCTCACAGCATCACGGTCATACAAAGGTTTAAATTGCATTTTTAGATCAAATAACGCTAGAACAGCCTTTATAGGCTTACATACATATGAACAAAGGAATTGATCTATCAAAAGAAAAACGAAGTGTCTTTGGCGACCGAGGCAAACACCTCGATATTCATTCATATTGGTTTTTTGAGGCGATTGATGGGGTAGTAAGTGTATAAAGAAGAAAAGAACAAAGAAATTAGAAGGCATGGAGGTCGGTGGTCATATGCCGGCCTTCTTATTAATATGCAATGTCGGAGCAGTCTATGAGGGAAGCACTACAGAGGTAAGAGTAGTAACAGTGACCGTACTTTCATTAATCAGAAAGGTAAATAGTTCGCCTTGACCAAATCTAGGTATTTGATATTTAATGGATATCATAATCCCCCAGGAAAGAGGAAAAGATTATCCTTGGTGTAGGGTAGGCATATCTCTTGAGCTCAGACGTGAAGACAAAGACATCAATCCCACCTCTCAGATTAACGCACACACCGTGCATTGGCAACCTAAAATCTGCTGAACAAGACCAGCCCATCTTAATAGAGGGCTTTGAGGTCGGGCAAATGGAAAAATTTTGACCCGTAATTTTCAGCGGGCAAAGCACGATGATAGCCTTCGTATCCCAGCAAGGTGAAAGGCCACCGGACCCAATGGAATGGCAACAGTGCGGGCAACAGGCAGCGCTGAAGTGACCAAACATAGCGGTGAGCCAGAAGTCCTACTCTACTTCCTAATCTAACCTGGCCCCTGTCCCTTCCCGTCGGCATTCCCGAGCGGGTTCGCTTAATGTCCAGCGGAAGATGCACTCTGGATTCTGGAAGAGTTTGTTTGGTGGCGCTACTCCACTAGGCCTGCGACGAGTTGGGCCAGTAGATTGATGCTGGGGATGTACAGACACGTCGGGAAAGGTTTTCGACCTTTGGATCGAGGCCTCTGCTGATGTCCTTCCATTTCATTGCTAGCTGAGAGCCATGCTATCTGCTAGGCACTATGTTAGTTGGCATTCAGACCACTACCTAGGTACTGTAAAGACATCTGTGTTCTTTCTGGAGACTAAGAATCATCAATCCAAGGAGGGGGAAAAAGTGAAAGGGCAAGAATGAGGCTTTTCTATGAAACCTTCGGCGCAAGATCGGCCACGGGTACGACGGGCGCCAACCAAACGTAGCCGCTACCTAACGGCAGTCTAATTTCAACATAGCAAAAGCCCATCTTTAAACATACGATCATGACTAACATCCGCTCTTGCTCAAACATGCTCTTGTAGCTATAAAGGATGGTGTTTATCGTCTCTATGTCATGTACAACTGCTGATCATTGTTCGTGACGTACCTTATACTTACATCACATCCGCAGTGAGGGTAATAATATTACCTCAAATTCCTGATGCGTCATAAATAAAGCCATTTGGATGTATTGAACCACAAAGATTGCCTGATTTGCTGGCCTTCAGAGGGATATATACCAATAGTTTGGGTCCCCTTGGGCACGTGTGATGCTGCCGGTACCTCATTGGCCCAGCCGTGAGTTCAATTTTCAGTAAAATCGTCCCTTTCGAATGAAAATTCTGGCACTAAACTCCATGTACATGTCAGATGTTTTGGGGAACGGCACAGGGTTCCTCCTACGATGCTTAGTAACAGTGAGTGGGTGCAGCTGTTAGGTATGATCGAGGCAATCAATAATGGGCATTTACGGAGTATCTTGAACTTTTCAAACGATGTAGGAGCTTAGAAAATATGAAGAGTGTGGTCAGTAGACACTTGTGAAATTAGGAGTGTTCAGATTCGTTGAGGACGCGTTTGTTGTCAGACAATGACCCAGATGGCTTAAATACTTGATCCGCCCTGTACGCCTCGTCTTATCCCTCCCTGCCCTGCCCTGCATGCGGGGCATTCATTGCGTGTCATGGAAGCAGGGACCTGCTTAGAACAACAAGAACACGGGAGGTCGTTGACGTTACTTTGATACGCGGTGCGGTGTACTCGGCTGCCTCATGGCCTGCGGTTTTTGAGCGATGGAACATTCATGGACGAGACGTAAGCTACACCACCACATCGATCCAACAAGGTTTGAGCGTTGACACGAGTCTGCGAGCACAGATGCACGGGAAGCATCAACACTGATTCTTGATTTGCCCGACGAGATACTGGTCAGGATTATCAAGGCTGCCATCCTACCTCGGGGCGATTCTGGGCCAAAGTCCCTGAAGAGGAAGCAGTATGACAAGGACGTGATCGCAATTCTGGCGTCTGTTTGTCAGCGGTTTGCGTGTCTCGCTGTCCCATTCAACTACCATTCAATACTATTTGAGTGGCCGACATTCGTTGCTCCCCCAAGCCGTAGAGTAAGGCTGCTTCGCGACACTCTCCTGATCAACCCGTCACTCGGCCACTATTGCCAAGAGTTCTGGTTCTATATATCGGATTTCACAACGAACGTCTCGCCTGCCGATTTTGACGTTCTGATAGATCTGATCGGGTTACTTCCTGAGGTCAAAGTGCTTGGAATCCATGGAGGCTTTTCTTTGGAGCAAGGCGAATATACCTGGGAATCGATTCGGAATTGTGTTCAGCTCATGCGAAGGCTCGAGTACCTCGTCCTGAGTAGAGAAGCTCTGGCAGGCCTCACGCTAGGCCCTATAATGAGAGAGCTACAGATTCCATCCTTGCGTAGATTGAGACTCGATGGAATATCGCAGTCCGATTCCTGGCACTCGGAGGTAAGTCTCACGCCCATCCGCCTAGCTAACTTATTCTCAAGCTCAAGTAGTGTCGACCACATTATACTGACGTGAATAAATGCTAGAACCTTGAGGAGGCCGATTTCACGGAGCTCGATCTGTCGGATTATCGGGAAACCGCCGAAGCATTGGCTTGTCTACTCCAATGGCCTAGAAGACTGACTCACTTTCGCTTGGGAAGCTACTACAACAACACAAATTATATTGACCTACCCATGTTCCGCCCGATGCTGCTTCGGCATCGAGACTCTCTTGTCAAACTTGACATTGGGTACCTCGCCCCAACAGGTCGGGGAACACTCCTTGACCTCTCCGACTTCAAAGCACTTAAAGAGTTAAAATTATCCAGGTGGCAAATTGGCCCATCGGGAGCACGGGGGATGCTCATTCTGGAAGTCAAGCCGGGAGAGGTAGAGCTCCTCCTGGCTCCGAAGTTGGAGAAATTCACTCTCAGTTTTGCGCTCTGTGAGAAGAACATGGTGTCTTGGTCGGATTTCGGACACCAGGAGCAGTACTGGCTGCAGTGTTTCATGGAAATCGCGTTGGCTAAGAGGTCATCACTGAGAGAAGTCTTGGTTCTTTTCAGTCCTCACAATGGAGATATCACAGCAGATACATATCCTTGGGACCGAATCATATCCTTACACAACGCGTTCGAGCCAAGAGGGATAATAGTGGCACACAGCCCGCCTTCGCTTTCACGAGAGGAGTGGATGAAAGAAGCTCTGTGACACAAGCAGAGGCACGAGGTGATGTTATGTAACTACCTGACTGAACTGGATCTCAGTCACAAACAGGGCCAATGAGTCGGGCCCACGTTCTTCCCCAACGCGCCAATAATGTAGGTGTAGACTACATAGACTTGTTAGGCGGATTAACCGCGCAGGTATTAACTCGCCATTAGACGGGGTTTTCTCATAGATGTTGACCTGCTGATCAGTAATTATCGAAGCATACCAGTTAGTGAGGAATTGAATCGAATTGCTCTCAGAAAATACCTCAACTATTGTCAATGATTACATGCAGAGAACGGGAAAGACGTGAATAATTCGCCATCTTCACCATGGATGTTGTCTTGTCGATCCTCCCGGCAGACCGGCTTGATGGTAATATCTTCAATGACGTGGGTGATCATCACCAACTAATTCTCACTAAAACATTTGAAGATGTTTGGAGGACTTCTGGGCACTAATTGCGAAAGGGGATTGGTAACTGAGCTACTTGCAAGGCATAGGGCACATGGCACCTTTGTCCATTGGTTTAGGGATGAGTAGTTCTTAGTTCTTCGGATAATGCTCCTTGTATCCTAATTTCCACCACTTCTCGACAAACTATTGATTTTAATTCAAGGCTGTAATACATAAGCTAGAAGTTATGCATAGAATCTCCGACTTGTTGGCCGGACCAGGCGAGCGCTCGTCTCGTGGGGGTGGCTGGCGTAATGTCCTGGGAAAAGCTAGTTTCCACCCAAACGTAAAACTAGAAATACCGCCCTAACCTGTCTCGTGAGTAATAGCATCATCCCGAGAGGTCGAGGCCCGATGCGTAGCCAGTGGCTGATGACATTCCGTCCATACTGTCCGCGACTACAAGCACAGGCGTCGACCAAGTTCAACTATGAGGGAAGAAACTAACACTCTCGACCAGACCCGGAGTGTTGGAATCCATCTGTGATCGGTACCACATCCGCCGATTAGCGCATTTGAAGATCCTTGCTGATGACCAGATGATCAATTGATATCATTGTTCGTGTATTTTACGGCATCATTGTCCAACGACAATGAATGGCCACCAACAAGTGCACCTCGGCGGCCTCCATGACCCCATACTGCTGCTACTAGTAGATCAGCGGCCTACGGACTATTGGCGGAAGGATCTTATAGCTTGCTTACTGCGGCAGACGCCGTCCAGCCAGCCATCCATGTGTTCCCCGCGTCAGACGGGTGGTGTAGTTTCGATCGACGAGGCAAATTCACCGGAGCTTTGACTAGCCTCATACATCCTGGGTCATGTCACAGCTTCAGCTGGAATCGGACCTGAATTCAAGTTTTTTCCGCTGCAGAAACTTGCTTGATGATGCGGTAAGTTTGCTAATGGAATTTCGGCAGCAGCTTAAAGCGTACATTTGGCATTGGCCCCGTTTCCTCTTCTGGTTATGCTCTGCAACCAGTAAACCTTTTTTTGCCTTTTCTTTCTCCAGTTACGCATACGCTAGCGATGTCGCAATATTGCCTACGATCAGCTACGCTGGAATGCTGGTGGCAGGGGGGGAGGCTGGACTTGACTGACGGGCCAATTGATCTCGCCGTTGTGCCTTTGGGGACGAAGAACGTGTCCATGGGGAGCTTAATGAGGCAGAACGCCCGATCCGGGGTAAATAGTCCTGGCCCTCGTAACATCGATCGAGAAGCCAGAGCTTGAAATGGAGAAGGACACCGTAGAGCTGAGACAGAGATCCAGAACACACTTTCAGCCCCTTCGAGACCAGTCTAAGCGGTGCCGTAGAGCCGAACAAGGCTAAAGCCCATTGGTGGGAAGAAGGAAGTACGGCCCGTGGCTTGGTACCATTGGCAGAAGCGTATCACGTCAACGGAAACAACTGGCCAGAAGTGCTTCGAGGCAAGTTGTCACAGCTAGGAGGTGAGTAGCTTCACCTCATACGGGATGTGGCCAATGCGAAGCGGAAAAGGCGGATGGCCTCTGAGACCATCGCCTTGGCCTCTCCTGTCTCAGACTCATCCTCGCCACCATGCCGGAAAGGTGGCGGGGTTTTTCTTATGAGCAGTTTCTGAGCTTGACGCAAAGAGAAGGAGAACGGAATGGCAGATCGGAGAATCGAATTGAGTTTGTCCGTCGCTTTTGGTGCAATGCAGATCTGAAGCCTAGATCAGGTACTCCTCCCACAGTTGCCGCATCGGATCAATCACCGTAAGGCTCTCACGCATGCGTCCGGACAGTAGAACCGGGTCGAAAGCATAGCTTCCGGTCATACATTTAACCCACATTCCATATTTCCAGCCAGTGGCTTTCCATCGCAGCTGAGGTTACTAGATATAGCTCTTGCCCGGTGGATCTTAGTTTGGTTGAGTCCGCCCATAGCGTGAGCATATTGAGCATCGAGAAACTGTTGCTGGACAACATGGTGTGTGGCTCTCGGACAACGCCACTGGGCAGTAGCGCTTGCGTTATCCAGCTGTTTTATTGTTTGTTGATCGTCGACATGGAGGCCTAAAGTCCCGATTTGAGTTTGCTCACCGACCTTGCTTCTTCTGTTCTGGTTCCGAGCTCAAGGTATAAATGGCCCCCTCCGCTCTACTCTGCTCGATGCCGTAGGCCAAACCATCAGTCACTACTCCTCTTTCCCGCAGTCTATTTCTAGTTGATCTCTCACCGACTTACAAACTATCGTTAAGATGAAGGTCACTGCTCTCCTCAGCATCGCCGCCTTGGTCGTGGCTCCCGTTGTTGCCCAGTCTAGGTACGTCCCTACGCAATACGTCCTGAGGAGCTGTTGTTAGCTCTGCTTCTCATGGCGGATGTTATAGTACACTGTGTAACCCGAAGTGATACTTACCGAACTTCAGTGCTCCAAACGGCATCATCAGCACCACCCGAGCTGGTGGCGCATCAGTCACTGGCAGTCAAGGCAGTGCATCAGCCAGTGCCAGTGCATCAGCCAGCAGTGTCATCTCGTCAGCCGTTGCCAGCGCGTCATCCAGTGCCAGCGCAGCCGTCTCCGGCAGCAACACCTCTCGTGCCTCTGGTTCCGCTTCTGCCTCTTCTCAAGCATTAATCCCCTCCGCCAGTAGCCGTGCCCTCACCCCCAGTGGCTCAGTTGCCTCCTCTGTCGCGTCTAGGGCCACTGCTGCCGCTTCTTCTGCCGCTTCTGCTGCTTCGTCTGCCGCTTCCGCTGCTGCCACTTCCACTGCCAGGGCTGCCGCTCCCACCATGGATGCCCAGCGATATGGCGTCATGGGTCTTGCCGCCGTTGCCGCCGCTATGGCCCTGTAAATGGACCAGCTCGTTAAATTTATGAGTCGACAAGATCAATGAGGATGCATTCACATGATGGTAGCAAGAAGGCGTTGGCATCTAGCGCTTGAGAAGCCCCACAACGGAGGATATGACAGAAAAGTACGAAAGACTTCCACGCAACAAACATATAATGGCCAATGTTAGATCCTTGGCACAATTTTCATAGAAACGAATAATACAAGTATCTTTTTCCTTGAAGAACGGCTTTTTGTGATCAAATGTAAAGCATAAAAAATTGATTCTTGCCAGAGATATGGTTACTGCCTGACTTAATAAAATCGCGTTTGATCCGGTCAATTTGCCACAAGGTTTTTGAAAAGAGCGCAAGCTTGGTTGGCCAGTAGCGTCATGTGCATAAAGTGCTGACCACGCTTATGGAAGCCTCATCTGTTCATAGACAGTGAACTGAGCTCGTCAGCTTGCCGCTCTCCACCACGCGGAGTACAGCTTCCAGGCCTTGTAGTCTACACATATGGCCATGTGAATGTGTGACCCCGTCGTTCATTTCTAGCTGTGCTGAAGTGTCATCCGGCAGCGCGAGCTCTTAGTTTTTGATGCCCTACATTGTTCAGACACAGGCAATCGTTGGTCACCACATGAATATGAACCTCTGGGATCCCACTACGCTCCACGACGGAACTAGGACTTGTCACTGTGGGGTTAACCCTCACAGCGTTGCGCATCCTTGAAGTCGAGTTGAAAGTACATCATTAGTCCAGTTATTTATTTTGTGTGAAACGCGAAGTCTTGTGCCGGTTGTTTTGGTTGCCCAGTAACACAAATCATCACGCGTTGTGGAGATCTAGCCTCCCGCGTTGTACAACCTATCTAGGATGTGTTTTCACACTGATGCTTTGAGAAAAAAAGTTAAGCGCCATAATCGTGTCACACCCCCCAAAGTTAACTCTAAATCCAGATCCTCAGTACCAGCCACTGATTCCGACGGGCATGCGCATTTGACTTGATTCTTTGCACCCCCACATAAGAGATCAACTCTCAAGTTATGGAATTTTTCTGTTTCTTGTTATGATGAGCTAGAATGGTTCCTATTATACCTTCGTTTCCTCTTCTATGCTCAGTCGTTTCTCTCTTTTCGTTGCTCGTTGCGGTCAAACAGGTTCCACTTCCCTTAACCAGGTGAGAGCCTTGCTTCTCGATAAGTGTAGGGAGAGAATGTACTCATTACGGGAGGATCGTAGTTGAAAATTGAAAACATATCTGTACCTTAGAAAAAAGAAGCCAACTCCTTTTTGCCTCGCCCATTACTTCACAAAACCAAGTTATGGACTGCCAAAGCTTCCAAAGCAAAATGATTATTTATACAAATATTGAAGCAAAGAGATATTTCAGCTAGTTACATTTCGGATGAGTAGGACAATAAAATTGAATATTCAAATTTGGAGGTTGGTTCTCTATTATCGGCTCTCTATTGGACGACGTTTAAGGACCACAACACCTTAATTACGAACCCAACTCAGTTCTATTTCGTACTGCATCTGTTCTTCCATTATCAATAACTCGAGTTTGGTACTATCTGATTCTGGAAATCAATTGTCATCCTTTTGTCAGACAACTGAACCTGCCAAAAATGTTGGACGTTGAAACAGCGAATAGGCAACCTACCCTCACATCAGGCCGAAAACCATCTTTGCTTCTAATTTACATATTTAGTAGAAAATATAGACGTGCCTGATACATGTAACCGTGTAATAGCGATTGAAAAAAGGTACATCTATTTAACTAGTAAGTATTTCTTTGCCTGATGACGCGCCGGAAACAGCTCGTGTTTTCTTGAACGCGAACCGAGTCACTTACGCACCACATGCCGGCATAGCAAGTCGGTGGTTGCACAGAGCTCTAGCGTGCCTCCTCTTCCATCTCAGCCCTACTTCTTCTCTCAACCCTCCCCCTCTTTCTTTTTCCAACTTCTTCTTTCCATCAATCCTCTACTTCTTTCATCTCTCCAACCGCCACAGCTTAAGCTTCCATCTCTCGAAGACCTCACACGCATCCACTTCCATCCTCAAGAGCAACCTATCCTCGCGTGGAATACCCCACGTAAGTAAATGCTTTCTCAAAAATCCCGGGCTGATCTGTTCGACCTATTCGCACAGTAGTGTCCATCTTCATGCTGAAAACGCAGTAGCAAAATCACGACGCTTGACATCGACGAGATGGCCGAGATGGCTGAAATGGCTTTCACCAATGACTTCCTCAAAGACGAAGTGTGTCATTTCACCCACGAACGAGAGATGATCACCGCATGCCCGACCGCGATCTCGGCAGCATCCAGAGATGCTAAACAACAAGATCTCCGCGACCTCCAAGCTGCTTGGATCAGCGGCTGGCTAAACTGGGGCAGCAACCCCGATTACGCAGAGCTTACCCGATCTCTGAAATTTCTCAGCCCGAAGATGCCAGAGATTTCGAAGATACTATGTCTTGGACTTGGTACTCTCGGTGGCGATCCCTTGCTTGATAGGAAGGCTGGTGGTGGTCAGGCCATCACTCAGCACATGTTCGCTATCAACTTGACCGAAACACTCAGAAAACTCCTTGGAACACGCATTCCTCTTATGGCTTGCGATTTTGAGTATTCAGAGAACGACAAGACGATCCTTTCGCGAAACGCAATCGAGGTCGTCAGAGGATGCGTCGCTGTGAATGAGATTGACAGCAAGACTCTAGTGGTCTATCTCAATCCATCTTTTCCCCTCGAGCAGATGATTTCCGACTTGGTGAAGCCGGCCGCCATTATCTGGGACCAGGCTGTATCACTTCCCGAAACTACGCTTAGAGTTTACTACGACAAGTTCTTCACCGCGCCCCTTCGATTCGGAAAGACCAATGTGGCCATCCGAAAGCCAATCATTGACAATCTTGCGAACGCGATCGAGACCGAACTAGAACTGCCCAAGACGAACGGAATGGCCAAGCATGGATACGCAAAGACTCACATGGATGACATGGATGGGATGGTCATTGTGGAGTATGAACCCGAGGATGAGTGGGTGTTTTTGAAATGAGAAACTGAGTATGAGTGGGTGTTTCTGAATGAGTCAGGGGTCGAGAAGAGAAAATCTTGTACAACATGCGATAAAAGGGGCGATCAGGAAAGGAGAACAACTCGGGATGACCATCTTTTCTTGGAAGCGAAACACGGGACGGAAAGTCCAGCCGAAGAAACCTGAAGACTTTTGGATTGATAAATTGGAACAAGAATTCGCCGCGCACCTAGCCTTAGCAAACTATGTAAGAATGAGATGCTTGACTACTTTACCCGAATATCGAGCCTGATGCATACACGGGAGGCAAGAAATTCACACCATACAGGAACGAATGACATGTAAGTCATAATGAAAACACTCTATATTCTATTATGATCTATCCCACTCTTATGCAGTTTGCTCACCATCACTTCTCTGCTCTACCTTTGACGGACGTACTTTGCGAAGCTCCCAGCCCCCAGACCAGCCAACCCACCCAGTCTCATGTGGTCCCCTGGCCAAGGCAAACAAGACCATAGCAGTCACCAAGCCAACTGAAACGAATTAGCGCAACGATCACCACCTTATTCATAGAGTGGAAGAACTTACTGCTGCAGTATCCGCTGTACCTCCAACCGCCTTGCGCATACAGTCTGTTACCAACAGCCGATCCGGTCAGTTGCCCTGCAAACGCGCAGGCCATATACGCCGTGTTGAGTCGGTTCCGCGCCTTGGGATTGATGGTGAAGATGGCCGTTCTGTTGACGATGGCGCCCATTTGATGACCGATATCGATGCAAATGGCCTGGATGATGGGACCGGCTATTGAGAACGTGCCTGTGAAGGTGCCGATGATGACGCCGATCATGGTGATGGCTCCGCAGCACAGGAGGGGTAGAAGCGGCTCATAGCGGTCCATGAAGGGGCCCAGAGTTGGAATGACAATAACGATTACGAGAATGAGCAGGGAGAAGAGTCCGATTTGGAGAGATGAATACTCGAAGGGGGGCGAGGCGAGCAGAAAGGTCAACGTGGTCCAGAACGATGTGAAGACACCGGAGATGCAGAAAGCCATCAGGCCTGATTGGATGAGTAGCGGCTCCGTCAACATCATGTGAATGACGGTCCACAGAGCTTTGAAGTAGTTGAGACCGTCCGGGTTTGTGGAAGGGTAGTCCGGGAAGAAGGCAAAGAGGAGGATTGCCAGTAGGAACTGTATTGCGCATCCTAGCCAGTAGATATTGCGCCAGGCAGTGTAGTTGGCAACCACTCCAGCCAGGAGCCGGGCGATGAGGATCCCAAGCATGAGTCCAGACGAGACGATTGACAACGACGTTGCCTTGCGGTTCGGGGGGGCGTAGTCGCCAACGAGAGGCACCATGAGCTGTGGTGTCACGGTGGTCATGCCGCAGATGAATGAAATGGCTCTGAAGGCTGTAAAATTATTCGTAACACAAAGGCCAATCCACTATAAGCCAGTCAAGATCGTGTCCAAATATTCAATTCAGTAATCTGGAGACTTTTAAACTTACCATAGTTGCCGTGAAAGAGACCAGTCCAATGATGAAAAACCGCCGCTCCAGAATGTCTCCCAAAGGAAGAACAAAAATGAGACCCGAGGCATACCCAGCCTGCATCAGCGTAGGGACTTGGGACGAGGTCTCATAGCTCACACCAAAGGTTTCAGCAATCTTGTTCAGAATAGATTGGTTATAGTAGAGATTGGCAACCGTAAAACTGGCAGCCTGTAATCCTGGTCAGTTCGGTGAAGGACGACAAGTTGGGTTTACACATTTGAAAAGCACGTACCGTCGCATACAGTATACAGAGTGAATATGTCAATTTATGAGGCACACTGGGATCCCATCGACAATTCGGCGGCGTGAGCAATCTGTGCACCCAACTGGTCTCATATTTGGACAGAATGACGGTTTGGTCCGGCTCGTCCTGCTTCTCCGGTGAGTCGCTCGTCTCCGAGGTGCCTTTCCCGGATCCGGAGGCTGTCCGGATCAGATCGCCAGGCGATTCGACCTTTTCTTCGGTCGAGCGGTCGGTAGCAGACATGGCTGCTACTCTCCAGCCAGCATTTCCCAGTGTCTAGAGGCAAAGAAAGGGGAGCTCGGGAATAAGTAACCTCGGAACAGGACTGTATTTATCTTGAGAGACTTCCGGTGCAGTTGGACCCTTTCCGCCCACAAGCTAAGTTGGATGGGGCAAAGGACCATCAAAAGATTATGCATTGCCAATCTAATTGGGTCGCAAAGTTTTAACTCCCCAGAATCCATGAGGATCCTTGTTCGCCGGAACGTTTTCCGCATGCCTTGATGAGCCATCTACTGTAGCTCTTTGCAGATCCTGCTTCAAGCCCTTAAAGAGTCGGTATCTGCTATGGATGGAATCGAGAAGCTTATTGATCCGCTGGGAGAGTAACAAAATATGCAATTATCATTGATGACCGCGTAGACTTTCACGCATCACGTCATCTGCGGGGACAATGTGCCATCGCAGAATTTCACCTACCCTGTGCCCAGGCCGATCTACGGAGGTCCGTCTGAGCGAGTGCGAGATCATGGATAAACAATCCGGTGTGTCAAATCACTAGTTCAGGTTCCTTTGCGTATCCTGTTGGCAAATTTGATTGAGCTCTACATCTCATCTAATCCCCGTGAGGAGTAATTACTTGACCTATATTATACTTTTCTACGGGGACTACTGGGGTAGCGTATTCAGACACTTCTCGAACTTAAAAGACTTCAATTTGGCATGATCAGCTGGTGTCCGGCAACTCCGAAATATCCTTTTTACCCTTCACATAATATGGATCAATCAGAGTGCTCAGATTGTGGAGTGGAGTGTCCCCAAACCTATCGACGCGTTTGGGGTTCGCGCCATTCTCGATCAGTAGCATAGCAATTTCCAACTCGCTCATGCGAAGGGCTAACAGTAAGGGTGTTTCGCCTGTGGCGTTCGTCTTTTCCATGTCTACAGAAAGTTCAAGAAGCGCCTTGACAACGCTTATCTTGCCGTACACCACGGCTAGATGAAGCGGCGTGTCTTTTTCAATTATGCTGGCTACATCAACGTCTGCCTTCAGCTGCTGTACGATCTCCACGTGGCCATTGATCGCAGCCCAATGTATCGGCAAATAACCGTTGTAATCTGTCAATCTCCGTGGTGCGTCTGTTAGTTTCCGGTATGTATCTGTACGTGGAATTCTTTCGATTACTTCCACATGCCCCTCGCGAGCTGCTAAATGCGTCGGATACATGCCATCAATGCCTTGATTGTCAAGCTTCGCACCGTACATTAGCAAGAGAGACACGTTGTCGTTTCTACCAAGCGCACACGCATAGTGTAATGGGGTATATCCGCGGTGATCTTTGACGTTGACGTCGACATCTTTGTGCTGTTCCCCTAAGTAGCGCATCAGAGCTGCGTATTTTCTATCGCTCATTGCGGCATAATGGAGTGGAGTTCGCCCGCAAAAGTCTTTCTGGCCGGCTTGCTTCTTAGTGAGTGAACCCTCCAATGCACGAATGTGTGATGGAGCGAGGTGGAAATATCGCGGAAATGTATCTGTGTCGGACCCATGATGGCTATCAAACTCATCATCTGCATTAGAATTCTCCCCTCTCTGAGCATTGCAAGTGGATGGTGATAGATCAGAAATCAGCTTTCGTCCTGACTTCTTGAATAACCTCCTAAGTTCGCAAAAGAATTCGGGTTTCACTTTACAATTCTTGATGCTATTTTCGATGTCGTACTTGAGCTGGTTCTCAAAAATGGAGATGGATAGACTAGTTGGATTCTCAGGTATGTCCAGGGAACGAACCTGGGACGCGACGCCTTCATGCACTTCCAGCAAGAACGCTAACATGGACTGGTAAAGGCCGCCATTCCCCCACGAATAGCTCTCTATCTGCGTTATAAAGTCCTTGAAGATGAGCGAGGCATTGTTTGTATTTCCCAATAGCCAATCTTGTACAACTTCATTGCGCATTGATTCGAGCAAGGCGTGTGGATACGGCAGAATCCCACCCATGCTGAGAGGTGCGATGATGCTCATCAGGGCTTCATTATCAGTTTCAAAAATGCTCGACCGAAAGGAGTCGGCTAGTTTATCCAGCTTTTTATGCCGAAGGATTTTGGGGGCGCGGTTTTTAGTATCTACTATTCGTAACTCAGCTTCGCCCTCGATGGCTGCACCACGTGTCTTTGCAGCTGAGCACATGAAGGAGAAGAGGAGGTCCTTGGCGTAGAGGCGTTCCAACGAATCCCGCAACTCGATTGCAAGGGTCCTTTTGTTACTTTTCATGGTTGGAGGAAAGGTCCGGAAGTTGCGTTTCTGAGCCTTGGTGTTGCTGGTTGAGGAAGGACTGCAACTAATTACTCTGGCCGCATGAAAGCTTTTCGAATCGGTGGGCTCCGTCTGCCCATTCGTTGAGCTTGCAGTTTCTTCAACCTCTGATAGATCTTCGGTGCTTTGCGGCGCCCACCATTGCAGGTCTTGGAAAGTTTGTGCTTTGAGCTTCTCACCCGGATCAATCAATCTCAAGCATGGCTGTGGCACTTTGCGACGGAGCCATTCGTCATCCTTAATTCCGCTTGGCTGTTCCTGAATTCTATCTGATTGCTTCTTAATTTCGACTGAGTGCTGTTTCTCTCGTTCTCGAACTGTGTAAACCCACAGTGACAGTGCTGCATCAAGGCTGTCTGCCCGCACATGCCAGGATTTGCCGCTGTAATCCAGATCAAACCCCACTTCTTGCTCCGGAGTATTGGTCAAAACTGAGCTGCTGTGTGTGACGTTGATCAGCCATCGAAAGCCTTTTCCCTGTTGGTTGTGCGATGTGTCCAACTTAGAAGATTCCCCGGCAGTCAGTTTACCAGGTGATGCGTCTGGGCTAGGGGATTCCTCGGCAGTCGGTTTGGGAGACAACGTGTCTGAGTTAGAAGATTCCTTAGCAGTCGATTTAGAAGGTGATATGTCTAAGTTGGAAGACTCCTTAGTAGTCGTTTCAGGAGGCGATGTGTCTGGATTGGGATACCCCAGCAGTCGTGTTGAGGGGGCCGGGGCCCTTTGGAAAGAGAATGCGTAGCGCTGCCTCAATCGCCATGGCGAGATTGATAGCTTCTGTCGACGTCTGACCCTGAAATTTGGCGAGTTTACAAAGCTCCCGGCGTGCAACCAGTACCTCGTGTGCTTTCGTCTCTATCTTCTCTTCTGTGAGTGGCTCCAGGGCCTTGTACTCAAGCATTTCGCCAGTGAGAACAGCCCAAGATCCAACAATCGGTTTCTCAGGGTTTGTTTGCTCATTGGATTTTGGTTGCTCATTGGATTTTGGTTGCTCATTGGATTTTGGTTGCTCATTGGATTTTGGTTGCTCATTGGATTTTGGTTGCTCATTGGATTTTGGTTGCTCATTGGATTTTGGTTGCTCATTGGATTTTGGT